>JBCAUG010720200.1:0-12621 GCA_038406175.1 Haplosyllis leylae | reverse complement strand
TTAATGACCTATAAGCTGTTAGTTTATTTATGATAGAATATTAAATGTTTTCAAATTCATACGAAAAAAATTCATTTTGTAACAAGAGGGTCAACTTCAAAACTTCTTTCCGTCCCATTCAGTTATGGCTGTGAGATTTAAATGATCATTTCTCTGCATAGAAACTATTAATTTTGATATAACTGGGAAGAAATATTCTACTAATTGTTTTACATAACTACAGGTAATATCACAAATATTCGTTGAGCTTTAATGTCTTAATTTGACAAAATACTGCAAGAGTTACGTAATTCGCACATTTACAAAGGATCACTCATATACTGTCTGTCTACAAAAAATAACTTTTACTCACCGCTAACCGCGCTATATCCTCTTCACTAGGCAGCTCATATTTTTCTTGGTTTGTGACTAGTTTCTCAATGAGTTCTCTGTGTTCTTCACTGAGCACCTCCAGTGGGTTATCGTTTACGGTGGGTAACCCTATTGAGTATAAAACTGCCATTATTGAACTCGTTTTTTCTTCAGAATATTTATAATTCTAAGATAAAAAAGGACAGTGCATATAACATATATAAAACGAAACGGTAACCTCCCGGTTTACAGCTTAGTCACCACAATGTCCCATAACCCCCCCCCCCCCCCGCTCAAATAAAACTTGGCTTTATGTTGAATTGAAGTTATCCCCCCAACCAATAAACTTGGCCTCATGTGGAAGCATCTGCTGGTGGCCATGGGCTGGGCATTACTACAATTTATAATTTATCGATTTATACTATTCTCTGAAACCATAGTCAGGTGATTAATAGATCTAAGAATGAACTAAATTTTTGATCGAATTTTGCAGACGGATATTGTACAAATAAATATTGCAGGATATGACGTTGACAACATTGTATTTTTGTCAAAGGGAAGTTGTAGACAAAGCGTTTGCCAAACAACCACAGTCGGTTTTGATTCCACACTTTGCTGATGAAGTAAGACGAAATGTCAAGGTGAGATTTTACGTTAATTTTAAGACAAGAAATTAGTTCATTCAGATTAAATATCCCATCATTTTGACAATGCGATGGTTACCGCACCTCTTTTGTCGGAAACACTGCTATCGGGGGGTTCAGGATCTTTCGTTCGATTGAGTACTTTTTGTCGTGCTTTCCGTCGGACGTCACGCGCCTTGCACTGCTCCTCAGATAGCAAACCTGCGTGTAAAAACAAATTTACTTACTCCATGACTAAAAAGATGGCACACATTTAACATGCAAGCATTCATATTAAAAAGATTGTGTACGTTTAACATGCAACCATTCATATTATTCATATTTACGCCGTGGTTTCGATTTCTAGGTACTATGATTAGAACTGTTCTCTTAACAACATCCAGACCACGTCAGCCATTTCAAAAGTGTGCAATATTTGCTGTCATTAAGCGATAGGTTACAGTGCCAGGTAGCCAAGGGTTTTTATCAAAATTATTTTAATTTGCTCTGCTTTGGATTGAATCAAAATGATATTGGTTACTAGAAAAGAAAGTCAAACGAGCTCTCCCAGGACTTGGATCCATACGTCGGTGCACAGATTCAAAAATGGAATTCTAGTTTTCCACAAAGGGGATCCCAGTTTCTCTCCCCCCCCGAAAAAAACAGAAATTGGGTAAAGTGGAAAAACGTACATACAGACGTGCAGAGTGAAATAATGAGATATAGCAAATTGTGGAATTGAAATGTTAAAAATATTTTGAAGTAAATGTATGATATTGAAGTTATTCTTACATTCTTCTTTCATTCCGACCTCCCGACATCGTTTTAGGCGACAAGATTGACATCTGCGACGCATCCACATGTCCATTTCACAGTTACCTCCATATTTACACTTATATGTCGATCCTCGCGTAATACTTCGTCTGAAGAATCCTGAAAGAACAATACAAAAAAGGCTCTTGAATTTGGATACGACGTATCAAAAGAAACAAAAAAAAAATCGTCAAAAGACTGTAGATCTGTTTGATATTAACTTATAAATTTTCCTCCAATGTCATCAACAAAGTGCACCAAGCGCACAAAGTTCACGCATTATTAACCTTATTTTGCTCCGGACGCGACTGTTACTGAACAATTACTCCTCTCCTTCAGGCCAATAGATTGCTACAGATTGCTTCTCTTCACAAACCTGGAGCCATTCAAACGGAATCTCGTTACGCCTTTTGGTTTATGAATGAATGTTCAACAAGAGCAAGAAATATTCCGAAACCAAAAAAGAATCGATTAATTATTTTCCGAAACCAACATCCACCGGTCCAATATAATCCCAAGTTGTAGTCTACGTGCCAAAAAAGTAGTCGAAATTCAGATCGGAAAGAAAATTACAACTAGGAAAGAATACTAAGAAGGGAAACCTCATTCCAATGATATTTTTGAATGAACTACGCTGGCCACCATGGACATTTTACACTCACGGAACGTACATCCGTAAATTACGAAACAAATTATGTCTACAAGAATCCTTCGTACTTATCTCGCCTTTGGGTCTTGATCTAATTTTTCCATGCCATTTCAAGGTGTTCTCAGAAATGTACTTTTCAAACCTTAGGGTCACCTGAACAGATAGATTTGTATCGGAAAACACAAGTGGTGTTTGTATTAACTTATATATTGCTCTCAAACAGGAACCGGGATTTCGAAGAGAATTTTACACAAGTCTTGGACATGGGAAAATATACTGTGCAGACTGGGCAATGTAAAATGTAAAATAATAATAATAATAATTTATTCGGTACTTGTTTACATGTATTCACTCTTAGTATACGTTGTTTTTAATACTGTTTCGTGAGACGTTCTTGTCTTTGATTTATCTATACAAGTACACTGGTGTTTCAATTGAGTTTTTCCGTATGGAATTCTATAGAATCTACAGAATCTATAGAACTTGTAGAATACTATTTTCAGTAATTTTTGAAAGTTATGATTACTAAAAATAGTATTCTTCAGATTCTGTAGAATTTGTAGAATACTACATTTAGTAAATTGGAAAATTAAAATTACTGAAAATAGTATTCTACAAATTCTATAGATTCTGTAGATTCTACAGAATTCAATTCGGAAAAAGTCAATTAAGTCATTAATTTGACTATGTGCAGTAGCACTTTGTACACCGATTAGTCTTTTAACATACGTTATGTTATTTTACAGTATGTTTTAATAGCAATATTGAAATCATTTGAATGAAGCATATTTTCGAGTATCTGAGCTTATCAGAAACCCCTTCCAGATGAGCACTAATGAATACGTCTGCGGAAATTCTTTTAAGTTCGGAGATGCTGTCATTTTTGTGATGCCTGGCATGACGGGTATTATTTGATTTTCAATGACCTGATGCGTACCTACAGAATGTTATCGTTTCTTTTGATTAGAGCTGATTTTGAACGGAATGTTCTTTGCATCAAAATATGGTTGAGCAAAAATATACATTTCTCGGAATTTGAAAGGCTATCTCTGTAAAATAAAAAAAATCTTCTGTAGTAAAACACAACGTTTTTTGTTAGTGTCTTCGTGTGAGTGAATACTGCGCCAGATATATAAATCGATATCAGCCTTGCCAAAAGTAGGTCTATTTCTTACAAAGGGAATGAAAAAAAGCGCATAAAGCTATGCCTTTTGATTTATACTTTAGATCTATTATTAATACGAACAACTATTACATATATTAAACGCTGATAATTTACTCCACCACACAAGAGAGGCCTTCTTTCTAAAATTGCAAGTCAGTTAAAACTGCGACAGAGATGTTTCGTGGACAAATTTTATAAATCACCGAAGATCAGGCAATAGTCTCCTTTGTTCTAATTCTGAGTTAACGTAGAGCACGTTTGTGACGCTGGTATTTATGACAATGACAATCTAATAATTGATATACACGTTAACGTTGACAGAACAAAAATGTTTTAGTTAAAAAGCCCTTGGGCCCATTTATTTTCAGTTTCATTTTCCTACGCTTCTATTTGGTACGAGTTTCTCGTGGGTGAAGCCACGGCCCCACAGGAAAAACCCTACAAGAGCATTATTTGACTCCACGTTGATCCCAGAGGGCTACCGTCGAACCAATGAGACATTATCCCGAGATTTCACAAAACTCAAATCCGTGTTTTAATGTCCCCCAGCACAGCTGGCCACGCTGTGGGACAATTCAAGATATATATCACATTTACAATTTGGAGCCCTTCTGAGGGTGGAAGAACACTCCTGAGGGAAAACCAACAGGCATTGAATGCGAAGGGTGAAAAACATCTCACATGTGAGATGGCCAGTAACCAGGGCCAGGCTGTAGCAACAGCAAAGCCAGGACCCGAACCTGGGTCCTTGTGGTGAGAGGTACGCGTGTTACCACTGCGCCAGTGGTATGTATGTAAGTATGTGGCTAACCATTTTTATTAAATGGAAAGTAGCCTGTGCACCGCTTTCTACTTCTGAACAATGCTGTACGATATAGAGATATAAATACTACAAAGTAGTATAAAAAACTGAAAATACTAGCACCATCATTCTCAGAAAAAAGATAATCAATAACCTTATCGATATCAATGAAAGAGGATTTTTTTTGTAGGAAGTGAAAATGTAAAAAAAAAAGATCAAACGTGCACTTGCCATTTTATTTAGTCTTTGTCCGGACACTTACAGGTTACTAATCTGAGGCCGAACAAAAGCACACGTTTGTCACCAACTTGAATGGTAGCCTCCCAACAATCTTACATTTTCACAACATGGTGTAACAGTCCGGAACGACAGCCAACAAAGAAATCATAGCCATCAGATATGAACACATTGGGAGCAGTCACTAATTTGCTGATACATTTGAAAAGTTCAATGTTGTATTTATTTATGTATGTACTGCAACCAGAAGTTCGTGGGCGTGATATACCGATGATGGTTTATCCACCTGAGTAACGATACCACAGTTATGACCTTAGTCAGACAATAGATCAGACGCTGATTTAATGGATGAACGCTTAATCAAGAAATACTGATTCTGTTTTCGAAATTTTATACTGCAGGTGTTTCAGTGCTTCAAGGAAATGCTACAGAGAAAATCTCTTCCAGACTCTGGTCCATTATGTTTCACAATGGTGTTATCACACCACCAAAACGTGCAGAAAAAATTAATAGGAAATTAAAAATTACAAGACGACATTTGATACCAAAGAACGATGCCGTGAATAGTATTCTTATGACAAATTTGTACTTTCCATAGAAGGTCCAGAACATCAGATTTTTCTTTGCCGTGTTCAAATAGGTTTTTTCAAGTTAAACATGTGAAATTAAATTCAATGTGTCTGTCAAGATTCATATCTTTTCTGCAATAACACTTTTACATTAACAATCTGAAAAATACACTTGGATCTAACTATATTATCAATATCTGTATCGCAGGGTTGAAATTAACATACTTTGGAAACAACGGCATTTTTTGTAAGGCCAGCGTTAATCAGTCAAGGATGTGGTGCTGCAATATCCTGCGTGTCTGCATCGATACATACGTCTTGTCAAACAAATTGAATTATTAATACTCTAATTGCTTAATCCCACTTTTCTTGGCGAAATTGCCTTGGAAGAACAAATCAGTGTCGGATGATTCAAAGTTTGTTAACACTTATGTGAAAAAAATAGCTCCTGATGTGAACCTCAGGGGCTTCTGTAGACAGGCGTTGTGCAGAAGCATTGTGACGAGATAAATTTCAAATACCTAAACATGCTCGTTTAATAACACAGTATATTTGCCTGGCGCAACAAATACAAAGGATATTGCACGGGAACCTGGACATCAAATAAAGAATATTATGCCCATAGAACATAGTTTGAAGACTTGCAGACTTGCATTTCAACTGCTTCCCTGCCATATTTGATGGAAATCTGCAAGCCGAAACTGTCAGATGCTAAAATAGTTCGTCCTGAGACTACCGAGTGAACATGATGAAAAAAATGAAAGTGCTTAAGTTTGAATTGCTTTTTTTCATTGTTGTTAAATTATATGAAGCCTATTGTTACTTCCATGTGTTCTAAGACCAGTCTGGTTCCGACAAAAACCATCATAGCAGTTTCAAAAAAAGGATGCTGGAGGTAGATTATCATCAAATAGCTGTCGTAGGAATCTTTAACGTAATTTCATAACGGGTGACAGACGCCCACAACTTTCATTGATCTTCATTTTCCTTGTCGGACCGACTACAGCTCTTCATAATTCATTGTATCAACCAGCAAATCTAGATTTTAGTTTTAAATTAAATAAATTTCCTTTTTTACAGTAATGCTATATATATCAATGCGGTTTTACTTTTAATGTACTGTGAGGCACTTTACTGTTAATGTCATTTGTCTTTAATTTTTAATTGAAACTTTCAAGATATCAATCAACTTTCAAATGTTCTTTCAGGGGAAAACCTTGCGTAAAGGCCAAACACTACGAAAGGTCAAGTCAACAGCTGTTTTTGGCCAGATAGAAAGACATTGCACTTTCAAAAACATCTTGATAGCATCGTGCAAGTCATTTAACCCCTTCGACACAAACATATATGCAAAAAATGATGGTTAATAGATACTAAGGAATGGAATGTTGCGATAGATTTCTAATTTAAAACTAACAATATGGTTCCAAGTCAGAGCCACATTAGGTTGGTGCATCTCCCTAACGGTTGAACAAGGTGACACCCAGTGCTGCTGAATGTGACACAATAACAGCAACATGTCAAAAGAGAATTGAAATATGCATCTTGAATGTCGTAGAAAAATCATAAGAAATCAGAAAGTCTGTCAGAGTCTTATGGTATGTGGGGACAAATTCTTCACATGAGCTCAATTAATCTCCCTCTAAGGGGGATTCAAGGTGAAGGGAAGCGAAAATTCGAAGCTTGAATTCTCGACGTGAGTTTCGTGTGATTTAACTAAGTTGACTAACAGACAAGTTTAACTAGATCAATATACTCAATGGCAACGACAACTGGAAATTTAATTTTTATGTTTCAGTTATTGTGCCATTGTTACTATTGTTCAAAAATCTGCAGCAATTTTATATTCTCTTGTGTCGGTATCTTCAAATGGAACTCAATGCGTATGGAAGCCATACTTAGCTAATATCCTTTTTCAGACCTCCCATTGAAATCGATCAATTCCATCGAACCAATCCCTATGCCACTTGGTGCAGCAGATCACCAAAAGGTAAGCCTAATTATCTGCTATATAGACCCCTCAAATTGAATCTAGATCACTTCATGACTGTTTGGTGCGATATACAGCTTACATTATCTGGCCTTACTCGAACCATCTTGTTAAGACCCTGAAAGGACTCGTCGTGGGCGTGCCTGATTCTAAGGAGAAAATTATTGTGCAAGCAGGCAATTCTACAAACACTGTACAATTGCCATCACTTAATTAGGATTCCGAACTACAGATCCGTAAGAAGTGGCGAGTATCCCGAATAGAAAGAAGTAGGCTTCATATTACGCAATTTGTAACTGAATTTCTGATGAAATAAGATCATTAAATGATAATTGCCTCAGAGTTACGCTCAGGCAATGCGATTTATTTGCTGCAGGGAACAATAAAGAATGAATATGTTTCGAGATTGTTTCTTTCAAGTGACAACAAAACAAAATCACATTTTAAATCCTAATTATATTACACGATGTAGGGAAATTAAAGGTATGTTCCTTTAGTAAGTCAAGGACACAAATTGCTACTTCGATTTTTAGTACCATCTGATTGATGTAGGGTATTATGATTAAGATAGTGGTCTTCTCATGAGTGTGTACACTGAAAAGACTAAAAATATGTTCAATGGAGGTTAGCTCATTTGGTTGTCATGCAAAATGTCAGACGTGTCATTACTTGGCATTCACTTTGTCACATCTTGTGTTCAGTTTCAAGGAAGAACTGGTATGAATGCTGAAACAAAAATTAACTTACTCATAAATCTACAGTCTGTATCATCAAAACTGTCATCAGAAGGAAAGCCCACAGATGATGACAACCAAAATGATGGCAACAGACAAATCGTGATTTTCTAGGGTGACTTTGACTTTCGTCAAAAGAGCGAAAAACCTTTGATTTACTATTCACTTGGGTGTTGTAACCAACACTCATTTTCTGAACATGTTTTACCCCACCCCCGACATAATCAAATGCAGTTACTACAACATCACACACACAAAAGTAGATTGTGAGAGGTATTTGCTTTTGAAAATATAAAACGGTTGGTCAATGTGCCGTTAGCCAAGATTCAACACAAGTTTAAATATGGAGTACCGATGTCCCGTTCAGGATGATCCCCTTCCAACAAAAGGAATGGAGTCCATTTTTAACCTTGTAAGTTGACCTGATCCTTGAAATGGTACAGATTTTTTACGAATAAAGTCATGCAAAATCTTTCAATAATTAAAACTGATTTGTAAATAAGCATTCAAGGAAAATATTTTAACATTTACGAATCAGTATATTTTAACTGCCAATATACGCATTTTAATTTCATAATAAATGAAAGTGTCATATTTGAAAAATAATTTCAAATCTTTTTGTAAATATCAAGTTTTCTAAAGAACGGTATGTACAGACTTAATTTTAGTTCTAAATTTCTTTAGAAAGGAAATGGTGGTCGGAAAGAGTAAACAAGAGCAAAAAATGGCAGGGCAACATGAAGTCAGAAAGCCTTACTCACCAGTGCTTTTTTGGTGTAAATCAGGTTACAGTAAGTAAGTAACCTATAACTCTTTTAAGTTAGCCAATGACAGTATGGGAATAACTTGGTTCCCCGGCGAGTACATCTTAAACTGGGGTGCTTCATTTGAACTATCGAGTCCTCAACTGCGGCTGTACTCAAGGTACAAAAGCACCAGGTGCAGATATTAAGTAGCACTAATTCTGCGCCATTATTGTAAATACTTTGTAAACTTACTTTAAAACTACACACCAAAGAGCTTCCCACTCTATGCTACACACCACAGATCAGACTAATCCGGAATATAATATTACTTTTGAATTGCACTTAGAGTAGCAGTTGCTAAACAATTCCGAGAACTGATCGAGAGAACTGATTGCGATTTGCGTCATATTTCTGTAAATTACTTTCTAAACTTAAGAAGTCCTTATCCAATATCACATACTGGCAATTAAAGGTCGACGATCCTTGTCAATGCAGTAAATTTAGCGTTTTTGATATTAAACACAATATTCACAAAGAGTAAAGTTGATACTATCGGTATTTTTAAACTAAACGAACAACTAACTTAAAATTCTGGACATATACATTTTAACGTAAGCGCTGGCATTATCCTACCGATCACTACCTTTGGTATTTGAGCAAAGAAAAATAGTATCTGATGTGTTTTTTAGGAGGGAAAATAAAATGTCACCTTCGGTTAAAAACTTTCAATGGAGATTATTTTCACCGTTTCAAACATACAGCAGCAGCTATGTTAGCAATTCAAATGTGCGATTTTATTCTTGTAAATTTTCAATGTATAAGGACAGCGCTTGTCACAAGGAGATCACATTTTTGCAAATGACCTACGAACAAGTGTATTAATTTGTTGGAAACTGTGTTACATGCTCACAACGAACAATTCAGAAAAACACCTACGGCACGAAAAACGTTCAAAATTGGCCTCGTTTTAAGTGGAACACATATATTATTAACAGTACGTGATGCACTGCCAAGTCAAACTGAGTAACAGTTTATTTATTATCTGTCGACAAATTAATCCTTGAACACATTGCAGCCACGTCAGTAGTCGTTATTTGCTCTGATTTTCTACCATTAGTTGGTCAAATATTTAAACTATTTCAATGATCGATTCCTTCCCAAAATAAGAATTCGCTTCTATCTGATTTCACACTATATTTGTACAATTCTACAAGAGAAGAGTTGTGAAATAGAAAAGTGCAGTAATTCGACAATGTACGAGAAGAAACAGAGGAAATTAGAAGGTATCGGAGTGGCGGACAGGATCCACGATCCTTGACACCATAGAAAAAAAGTTCCATTTCCAATCTTGCCGTAACATCATCGGTATTCGTTTAAATATACTGACCGATTGTTCTTCACTACGGCATACTGACTTCTGAATAACTCTAAAAACATCAGGTTCTTTTTTGTGTAAAACTCTGTTGATTTGAATTGATCAGCAGTGTATGCAATGGGTATTAAGATGATATTACACACAGTTTTCCCGATGACGGCGATGTTATGGATTTTTCCAGCTTCCTTAGAAGGAAAACACAATCGGTCAGTAAAACCACTCGAATGTCAGGTGTGGATACCGTGCAAAGAAATACAATGAAAGAATTCTGAATTCCAGACTAATGTTTGGTTCCATTTTCTGTCCTCTTTCCTTAAATAAATCCGCAACATAATCGTTAGCAAACGAACATTCACGAGCCCTTGTTATTGTCGTAATATTTGCAGTCAGCGCGAGGGACCGTGCTACCACTTCTGCATTAATTTCAAACACCACACACTCTCAAGATAGACTTTTTCATGCTTCAAGCATTGAAGATAGGATTTTGACTCTTTCTGAAAACAGAAAGATACCAAATAGTACCGGTATTTGAAATACAAAATACTTTCCAGAAATAACTTTGTATTGTTTGCGGAGTGTAAAGTTGGTAAACCAATAGCTTGGCGCCAAAACACGTCTGAAATTTATTCCATTACCAAGAATACAATAAAATCGTGCCATTTTCAACGCTTTTCATTTCAAACGTTCAACAGTAAGAAAAATATGGCAAAATGGCTGTTATTTTTTCATTCAGTTTTCTATTTGTAAATTATTCCTGGAGTAAATCATATTCATTACCAGCGAGGAATAAAGCTGTGACCTCATTAGTCTCCACTGCAATTGTAATTCCAGAATGAAGCAGATGAGGGAGGACCAGCACACGGAGTTTTTGAAGGGACCTACTACCTTCCTGTCGTTCTGCATTATTTCCTCTTCGCTGTTTCATTACGCAATTGAAAGGTTTGACAATACGAATCTCTTTTTCTTGTTAAACGTCGAACAATATAAAAATGTCCCGCAGGATACAACTAAATCCAAAAATAGGATTTGGAATGGAAAGATGAAATAGATATAAATAAATATAGTAGTCGCGAGAATTTTCTACTTATTGGTGCCTCGGCTAAGAGTCACCTTATTGATGGGATTGAATCCCTGTTGCAACATTTTCCAGTCTTTGTGCTCGGCTCCACAACTTTTATGGGATTACGAGAGGTGCCTTACAACCTTCTACAAACTCAGAAGCGGCGCGCAAACGAAAAGACAACACAGTTTCGCTACTTAATTTCAAAAATCCAAAAAAAGTTTAGAACAATAGGTCACAACCACGTCAATGACCTCCAATGACTACGCTTCTTTAAAGTAAAGAGAATCAATAACATTTACGGGAACCATGAGCATGCCCTTTGCAAAATGCTCTTATCAGAGTTTTGATTATTCGATATACATAGTACTTGCACATCTGTTGAAACCGTGCTACGAAAGCTCTTTTTTCGTAGAATCCCAAGAGTGCAAAAGGCAAAATGACATAAAAGGCTGATTTATTCAGGGAAATACGATTCATCCGCCACAAACAAGAAAGTCCTCCTGCGTGAACGCAACAGGCATACCGCCCGCATCCTGTCCCGGGGGGGGGGGTACCTCATCCCTGGCAGGGGTACCCCCCCCCCGTTAACTGACAAAAAAACTGAAACTATTACCTTCCCCCTTCCTTCGGATGCGGGCGGTAAATATTAAAAGAAAAAAGTCCCTGCATGCATGTCTCAAGTGGTCCTGCCATCATGCACATAGTACTACATGCAAGTTAATATGGGGGTATGAGGAGACACACAAGTGAGGGGGATATCAGGGTGTACACAGCAAATGAGAGGGATGTGTATTTCCCCAGTATGTGAAGCAACAGTATTTAGACGTTTTTAAGTAACACACAGGTCCCGCTGTGTTTTCATTGAAAGGTAGGATCAATTGTAGGATCTATTTATGGCCCCCGCTAGCTCCGCTGGGGGGGATCATACTGTACCTGAGATGAACTCCTCTGTACATAGCAAATCTTGTCACAAAGAACTCCCCTTCCCCTGAAAATGGGGGACGTTGGGATTTCACCAGTTTTGGACTCAGATCAAAATCCATGAACCACCCCCCCCCCCCGAAAATATGTGACTTTGGGATTTCACCAGTTTTGGACTCAGGATCACAATCCAAGAACCCCCCCCCCACACCCCAAAAATATGGGATATGAAAGGGAATGCTAAGGCACGGGGACCCCCGTTCGCGGTTGCCTCGTTACAAATGGTAATCGTTGTGTGTGTACGCCAACACAATACCAAAAATTATCCTTTTAAGGTGTTGTAATTTTGTCTTCTCAAAGATACTGTTTACATTTCATGTGCAGTAATTTATCCTCCCGAAAATAGTAAAAACTGTACTCTGCTTTCAAAATTACTTCTTATTTTATTTTTTATAAAAATGGAAATAGACGGACTCCGATATGTTTTCCCTGGCTTCAAAACAATAAGAACAAGAAAGTCCTCCTGCGTGAACGCAAGAGGCATACCGCCCGCTGCGTGGCCGACCTATTCCCGGGGGGGGGG
>JBCAUG010720199.1:0-27187 GCA_038406175.1 Haplosyllis leylae | reverse complement strand
TGTCGACAGGTTAGGTATATACCTTCATGTAGTAAATGTGTTGTATGGTTTGTACAGTAAGTATCATTTGCATTCAGACCACTTCAGTGCTTAAGGTTCAATTCCAAGTTACTCAGAAAGTCATTATTTCTCAGCAAACAATGCGTTACTGTTTATATCTCAGAGGCACAAAAATTGCTAATAAATAGACGATATGTGGCATGTGCCCATGTCAGAAGCAGAATACGTTTTTAAAAAATACCAGAAATCCATCACGTCTTCCTTCAGTGATCTTGACATTTCAAGAACTTCGATGACAGACTTGCTCGTCGACATAGATCTATTTATTCAGATGGTCAGACAATATTACTTATTCAATGATAAGGAGATGAGTCCATTAAAAGATCCATCGAGGTGAGCCCAGAATAGGTGGAGCTGTCAAAAAACTCGGTGAATAAGGATTTTATTCTGTGATTGACTTTTGGTGTCAGGTGGTGCACATGCAGCCTGTATCTAAAATCCTTCGTTCAGCAGGTGCCTGCAGTGTCCTGCAGCAAGAATCTGCAGGTCACCTTTCTAAGCAATTAACCAGGTGAAACAGGAGTACGTTCCGCCACTCAGTCCATTGAACACACGTAGAGTGCGTGCAGGTAAATAACCGCTTTACAATTTATCAATAATGCTATATGAATAAAAAGGCTCAATTTGACAAAAAATATGAAAAATTTCTTTCTTTCTTGTACGTACATTTGACATCAAAATATAATACGTAATGGCTGAGGCTTAGGCGTGGTGTGTCGAATGCCAAATAAATGAAGATTTTACCAGAAACGACATTCATTTTGTCTGCAGGTCAATAACCCAGTGCGGCTCAAGTAGCCTATTCAGGATTAAAGTAGAAAATTTTCAAAATTTGACCAGAAAACAAAATTTCGCGGAGTGTTGCTGAGTTCCTTGTAGGCAGTTCATTTCTGGCCAAATAAGAAATCAGCAACATGTTCCGTTGTTCCCAGATACAGCTGACCATTACCTTTCAATTAACCGTATCGGACTTTCTGCATGCACCAGATACTGGTCACTTTGATTCCCGCCATTTCAATCCAGTTGGAACAAATCATTAAGATAAACTAATCGAAGTTGGGAAACACGGACCATTCTTCTTATGTAATGTGGAGATATGTAGGAAGCAAAAAGTGCAAGTGTTTCTTTGAAGTAAACAACAAAATGCGAACACGTTTCTGCATCAGTGCAAATTTTGGATCTAACCCGGGTTAAAAGTCTGACTTCTTTTTTAGCCGGTTGGAAAAGAATTTGTTTGACCAAAGCACCCAAACGAGTTTAGCGATGTCAGGCTCGATGGAATGCACTCTACACTTTCTTATGTTTATGAACAGAACACATGTAAACCTACATGCAACACCTGCAAAATGCATGCACATTGCATTGTACAGCATCTTGGACCTGTGCATTTGCCTCTGGCGTTGCGATCTTGATTTAGAAGTTGAACATCCCTTTCCTTCCGGGAGATTGTTCGCATTTTCAAGTTCATCTCAGAAACACAGTCAAATATTTCAAGGAAAGGATCTTTGAGGTTTGTTCACTTTTCTATTGCTCAACATGTAATCAGAATTATATCTCACTAACGGATCCAGATTTGGCCACAGGATATGTTTCTGACATTTTGTCAACCCAATGGAGTCATGTGAGTGAAGCAGTGGAAGCTCTGACATTGTAAACTCAACTAATTGTGGGAATTGTGCAACTATTCCTGGTATCTTTTACCCAAGAAGTAAAGGGAAAAACTTTCTTTGGAAAGGCTCATTGACACGCTGCAACAGTGACAAAACTTTAATGTAACCAATATAACCTAATATTTGTATCAATACCTCCACTTGAACTGACCTTAACGACTTCATATCACCGTATTTC
Organism: Haplosyllis leylae; assembly: GCA_038406175.1. Classification (NCBI taxonomy): domain Eukaryota; kingdom Metazoa; phylum Annelida; class Polychaeta; order Phyllodocida; family Syllidae; genus Haplosyllis; species Haplosyllis leylae. The sequence goes on along the minus strand of JBCAUG010720199.1, from coordinate 25,279 downwards.
AGACTTTTTCATATATGGTTATGCTATGTAACAAGTTTTTGAGAAGGAAATATATCTTTTGGAATTTTAAAATTGGGGCTAAAATGAATTGTTGATCTCTAAAATTATGTATCTCGGCCTCTCTTGTTTGTTCGTGCATATTTACTCCCCCAGGTCCATTTTGGTCTTGTGCATCTTAACACCCTCCCAAGAAATGTCACATGTCCATTTCACTCCTGTGCATCTTGCCCTACTCCCATCCTACACCCCCTCAAATGAGAACTGATTCGCCAACAGTAGATGCCTAGTGCACAAAGTGTAATCGGCATAAATATTCTTTTTTTATCCCATTGTCAATATCGTGGATAAAGAAGTCTCCCCAAAGTATCCCATGGTCTTGCTTCACCCAGTTCTGACCATCTATCAATATGTTTACTCTGTGTTAGAGGTTCTTCATAAAGTATAGGTTATCATGCTCGTTGTAAACAATACATCAGGCTAAAATATCGGATTAGTTTGACTGATAGTGATAGAGGTTGTCCCCTTCTCATCACAATGCAATGATAGTAGCATTCTCTTCCGAGTGCACTTCTCTATTCAATAGTGAAATTCAATGCAAAGGTTTTTTTTTAAATTCCATCATAAATTATGCAGTGAAAAATTTATACCGTTTGCACTCATATTGTGAACTCGATGTCGATGAATTTCTAGTTCTACAATGTAAAACGTCTGACGGCGCAGATATCTGAAGTCAATTTTGAGTACACATTTTGAATCTTGAATATTCTGCGTCAGGAATTACCAAGAATTTCTTGAAAAACTTTGCAGATGGCAAAAACAGTTGAATATAAAGGCTTATTAAGGGAACAGTCTTCAAGAGAGCCATCCTGATTCTAACAATGTTGAAAGAAAAGAAATACTGTCGCCTAGTTGAGCAAATATCTTATTTTCCCATCTCTCCTTACCAAATATGCTCATCCACCAAAAGCTGATTGTTCATTTTACCCTTAGAATGTTCGATTCCTGTTTTGTATCACCGTCTCCGTCCGAGATCTTTGTTTCGCGGTGTGAAATGGTGAAATTCAAGCTTTTTAAAATTTCAAATCAAAATAAATATTTTGCACATTTTCTCCTCCCGTAACGCATTGTTTAATAGACAAATCTTCCCTATCAGATTTACGTAGTGGCCTTTTCAACTCACAATGCCTATCTCTCTCAATATCTTTAGTGTGCTGACCCCTGAAATCTTAAATATTAACCATTTTGCTGCTCTCAGACTCCAAGCACATCTGTTTGGGAACTGTAATACAGCATTGAAAACAAGAGGCATTTCTCCAGGATGGCTTTAGTTTTCTTAAAATTCCCGCATCACACCTGCTGTGACTGTGATATCACAAGTCACCGAGAATCGATGGGTTAATTTCACATATATTTTTTTCGTTTCATATGTTGGTTTTGTTGATAAATATTGCCATTGTTTACCGGAACTACCGTTTGAACAGACAAGTACGCATCTTCAGCGGACAGAAGAAACGATGAATCGAACTCCTAATCTGTACTTTTGACTTGAAGTACCATCCAAACCACTGTGGCAAACAAACGCTCCTTGACAAAACTTCAGAATAATGAGACTAGTACTTACTTGTGATTGATCGATCCATTTACCTGTATTTACATCTTCTGTTTTCACAACTTACGCATGAAGTTTTGATACGTTAACAATAAATATCGAGAGAATTTATCATTGCTTTATTTAATGGAATTAGAAAAAAAACATTAATTTGAACCAAAGAAATGAGAGGAATCTTCAGGATCCAGGCTCCCGTCGAGAGGTCTACAGACGCACTCACAGAAAAGAATTTGTATGTTTTGCAAAACGTGTCATATTTTAGACTTGAAAATGATATCATAAATATTTGACTTAATGATTGATCATATCCCATCCTCATTTTGACATCAGGTACCGTAAATATTTTTTTATTTTGCTCTCACAAATGTTACTATTCACCCGTTTTTGTTATATGCTGAAGAAGGATTTGATATACTAAGTCCGTGTTTACTTTCATTTTTTTGTAAAAGTTTTTGTAAAAGTACATATGCTGTCATACTGTGGATTAATAAAACGACACCAATAAATATTTGAATTAATGATTGATAACATTCCATTCTCATTTTGACAGCAGGTGTCTTATTTCATTTCTGGATTAAGGGAGGGCGCAGGGGATGCGCGGTCCCCCTCTCAGCTCAGATTTCTTCATTTTCATGCAGTTTTTGGGTAAAAATTGGCCAAATACCCCCATGGGGTAAGCGCCTTCCCCATCTGGGAAATCCTGGATCCTTCTCTGTATTTTATATATGTTTTTCTTAGTTTTACAAATATAACTATTCAGCTTCAGATACGAATTTTCTCTGAACTCGAAACAATATTTACCTTCAATTTTATAAAGGTTTTTAAAACACTGTAATATATCAACCTCATTGTTTGACAATTGTCAGTAGTCTTTTTAAACACTTTTTCATTGTCTAGCCATACTTGATGTCGAAATAACCATATTAGGAACAATATTATACCTCCTGGGTTGGAAATGGTGGCTTCCCATGTGGGTATACTATTGTACAATTAAAGTTATTTTCGCTTCAAGCAAAGTTGTCAAACATCAATAGACTCTATTTTCTGAATGAAGGTTGTGTGCTAAGATTACAAAGAAGTTGTTCAGTTTTTTTTGTTCAAAGGTTACACGTGAAACCCCTTGACCCGACAATTATTTCGTTCTTTACAAAAATATTTCACAAAAATTAGCCAAGTTAAAAATGTGTATATTTCAGCTAATTGAGTTTTTCCAAATCAAATTATCTGGAATCTGTAGAGTACCATTTTGGGGTATTTCCATTCTTAAAATTACTGAAAATTCTGTAGATTCTACAGAATTCAATTCGGAAAAACTCGAATGAACCTTTCAGTTCGTGATAAGATGCATGAGCATATCACTTAGAAACAACTGCAGGCAAATTGATTCTATTTGTGGTAATCTTCTCAGGTATACAGGTATATACGGATGTATCTGGGATATTAATACTTTTAATAGATAAATTGGTAAAATTGCAGGCAGAAGTAAAAATAATCAAACGAAATATACTCACGTTTGCAGGTGTCGTGGTAGTCCTGGCAACAGTCTTTGAGTCCCAGGCAGTACTCGTCACAGAAGCACACTCTGGAACGCTTTCCTGTTATAGCGTCGTTCATTCGTGCGCCCGACGCTTTGCAGGTGACGTTTTTACCCGTGCAACATAACTGCTGCTGCCAGCAACCGCTCTCAGCAGGGGTAATTAACGCGAGGGTGAATGCAATTAGAATTGCCAAACAGACTTCAACTTTCAGAGCCATTTTTCCGAGACCTTTTCTCACAATCAAATGCAGTTCACTTTTTAAAGTTTTTGTAACTTTTTGCAGTCGACGATATGTCGATATTACAGCATAACACTTGTCTCAACTATGCAATAAAAATGTCTCAAAAAGTTCTTTGTAAAAAGTCCTTTGGAGATTTCTTTCGATAAAAAGGGTTTACTTAATAATAAAACAATACTTTATTATGAAATCCAATGCGTGGCTGGTGGCAGAATTGTCATCACACAATCGAAAAACAATCTTTGTGAAAGTGCTCAGTAATGTTTACATGTAAACTGCCAATTGTGGGAGCAAAGAAAATACTCAGATTTACTCAAATCAGGGGGTCGTTTTCCTGTCTGGCGAAAGTGGAAAATGGTGTTTTTATCAGATATGTGTCCAGTCCTAAATTTCCCCGTCACAACCGCTCACTTTCTCCACCGTAGTTAAGATATCTTCACAAAGGCTAAAAAAGAAGAGGGATATCAAATCAAGTTAAGTGTCCTTCCAAAGATTAACACTTTGACTTCATCTTGTGTGGCCGTACTTTATGCGCTAGTTAGAGAGAATCTAATCAGTACGAAACATTATTATTGTACGTCTAGCACACAGCAACAATAGCAACCCGTCTCTTAAATGGCTGACAGATAAAGGATTTTTAAAAGAGTCAATTCCAATATAGAAATTGTAATCAGCTAGACTAAGTAGTAAAATCGAAAGCAATTGTCTAATAAGAGGTTCTGATTGTTCTTCTCACAAAATGTATCCACTTGTGTCTGTCAGTGTCGGTTTACGTCGTGATATAATGGTTTGCATAGCCTACAATATTTCGTTAGACAAAAAATCATAAAATCTGTAGCTTCGAAAAAGAATTTTCACACTGGATCCGCGAATGCAATCTAATCTTGCTTGAGTTCAATGCTGTTTCCCCTAGCTCCTCTCCTGCTAAGCCTTTCCCATGCCCAAATAGGATCAAAGCGCTGGGGTTAAACTCTCTTGTCGCGATTGTCAATAGCCCGTGGTTAGAGGTGTTAGTTTCAGAATGAAAGTTTTGACTACAGGTCGTTGTAGTCTCACGTCGTACTATGCGCTGGGGTGATCCTAGATGCACAATCACCGTTTACCATCTAGATTATGGCTATTGTGGCGACCACTAAAATATACAGGCCCCACAGGTTGACTCGATTTGAAAGTAAATGTCACCAGCCAAAAGTCCTTGTCTGGGCTCCTCAACAAGATCTAGGTTCGGAGACCAAGGAGTATTTCCTGAATATTTAGATCTCTAGTTTGCGGTTTCTTCAACTTCAACATACCAAACACAAGGGTTGTGAAATACAATACTACAATGGTAGACTAGTAATTTGTTGTGGTTTTCCTTTTTTTGTCCAAAAGACGCGCAAATACAGTAATTGGAATAGTTATATACTTAGAGTGCATGTAAGTCACTGGTAAAAATCATCTTTCCTATTTAAGGATCAATTTACCGGCACCAGTCATACCACGTTCATAATTAAAATCTATTCCTTCTCCGTATCCATTTATCAGCTGATTATAACTACAAAACTGCTTTGTTTCCAATTTGGGTTTTTTTTTCTCGATACTGCTTTCAAACAGCTTCGAGTAACTGGGACCCTCTTTGCTGCTTTACTAAATTTTTGCCTTCTTTTCCCAGTGATACAGCTAATGTAGCAGTAGTAAGTGGTATTCAATCCCAACAAGCGGATCATGGCTCTGTAACAAGCCAGCAAATTACTAGATGGGAACAGATGATTTTGGCCCTTGCTTACGATGATCCATGTAGATCTTACTCCGTTTGTGTATTTATGTGTTATCAGAATGGATATCTAAATAAACCAAGGCCTCTTGTTAGTGGAGAAATGACCCATGTTAGTTGTCAGTACAAGTTATACTAATGGATAAACTCATGAAAGAAATTCTGTACAAAAAGCTCGTGTCGGTTCGCAACTAGTTTGTGACTTGCTAATATTGTTTTTTAACTAACTCCATTTTGATAGAATGATAGACCAGAAAGCATTGTATTGAATCTGTGATGCATATATTGAACGTGTCTTATTATTGTAAGTTCAACATGTTCACTCACTTTCGTTCTCACTGCATTCTCAAATCAATGAACTTTACTCGAAGTGCACTGTTTTCTCTGGTCAATTGTAAAGAGGAATGAAACAATGTTTCGAGTACCTAATTCAGCTAGATTTGCAGGTGTTAAAGTTTTTATGCATTGCTAGGCTGTGTATGCCCATTTTACTGTACAACCCGGTTCAGGCTAATATTTATAAAATTGGTTTTTATCGAATTTCATGGCGTATGTTTTGAGCAATACTTTCTCTGTATGATAGACTGTTTATAAAATTGCTAGCAAGTGGTCGAGAAATTTATACTGACACAAGAAAATGGTTGGAGGACTGACAAAGTGTTGCAATTTATTTCGAGGTCAAAGTTGTAAGAGCTGATTACTTCAACTGAATTGCATGGGCACACAATGTAAAGTGGCAGCAAATCTTTGTGTAAACAGAGAGAACAAACAACTTTTGTCTGAAAGTTTGTTTGCACCGTCCATCATGTCAAATGTCTAATTACAAAGCAGAAGGTAACTTTATTCCTGACTACATATTCGTGGACACCCATTTTCACCCAAACTAAAACCATTCGTCTTGATCATGAAGTTGATCACTCGCACTCGCATGTCAAATTCCTTCTTTGCAAATCGGTATATTGACACCAGGGAAAACCCTATCGATTGACTCTGAAGTTATTTAAGGTTTCAAATATTTACTGGTAGTTTGAACAAGCTGAACTTGCGTTGGATGGGAAGTCATTCGAGGTAAGGGTTACACAGATAAACAGTGCACGGTAGAACTCACGATACAGGGGGAGACTGCCCTTAACAACCTCTCCTTCTTGTGTATATTTGAAAGCATGTTGAGTTCGACCAAATTTTTCCCATCTTGGAGAAGTATATTGATGCATTATGTGTGCACACTGCATTCATTCTAATATTGTTTCCTATTTACGTGCACAAGTAATTTGTCTTGAATACTTTTTGGTCTTTAGATGGTTTGAGTGGTGAGTACTTCCACAGGCGAAAATGGGTTGTGAATAATAATTGAGATCTACATCATAGATCAAGGTTCCAACAGATTGCATTATGGATTCTGTCACACACACACACACACACACACATAGAGCTCAAAGAAAAAGTTTCTTTGAAAAATATTACAAACTTTTGTTTAATGAAAAAGTATCTCCTGTAAAACCAAAGTTAGTCCAAATCAGTCAATCCTCTCTCTCATCAAATTTAACATCACTAGATCTACTATATCATGTTGAACATGCTGTGAGAATTTTCTTTACCTAGTTTTATAGTTTTACTTGTAAAGACACTGCTTCATGATTGTCTCTCTTATTATAATAGCTTATACAGAAATAAGCGTTAGCAAGCAAACAAAATAAACACAAATTTTAATCCTGTTAATAATTATAATGAGTGGTCTAATTACCTTTTCTAAAAAATCCTTTTAAAATTAAAACGCACGCTCGTGTTTCCCAGTATGTCCCTTGTGACTCCAAGTTGAACTGTTGTTCACAAGTGGAAAAATTTTCATCTGCGTGAACGCGCAGCACACGCACTTTATATGCAGTAACACCCATGCTCTTGAAACTTTTCGGGGATGACCCAAGAAACTTTGTGAAGGATTCCACTGAATCTCGTACATCAGCTGATCTTCTCAGAACCGAACAAAGGCGGGTTACTGTACTTATGAGTGTGACAAAACATCAGGATCATCTTTATTTTTTTTTCAAAAAAAAAGCTTCCTATCAATTTATGGAACGATTTTCTTCCAAGTAAGGAACAGATTTTCATGATTATTTTTGTTCGGTTCATGGGAAACTTACTGTGTTGATCTCAATCAACATCAGAAATGATGTACTAACGTGATAGATAACTAATTTGGCAAATTACCGGTAAACTGATTTCAGAGACCACGTTTTCGAAAGCCCTCCTTTACAGAAGGTGACAACATATTTATATAGACTGGCAATGTAAGGGCTTTCATGATAAATGAACTAAAATTTATAAGTCCAATTTAAAATTCCATAGTTTCTCCACAGTGTATAATCCAATGATAACAAAGGCACATGATGGTTTGGTAGGGTGCCTGGGATGTTACACACGGCAGACCAACTTACCCGCAGTGTTTCGAATCAAGCTACAAATTACTTCAAGTTGCTGTAATGAAGCAACTACAGTGTTGTAGATCTACCATTATCATCCAGAAATAACAGGCACTTTCTTCCCGCAAGTGTTCGGAATACAAAACTTCTGAATACTGAACAGCGAAAAAAAAGATCTCTGAAAACATATTGTAATGCGCAGTTGATATTTAATAACTTCGAGTGCGATTAGGAAAAACTGACATAGAAACGTAACTTTTTGTTGTTCCGCACAGTGTAAAGGAGCATTTCATCATTTTTGTCAAGTGGTGGAGATAATCGCCCGTGGCTTGGTGTCAAAAGTGCTGTCCTCTCGCGTTTAATCAGACAAGTCTACTGGCACGGGAGAGATTTTTGGAGATGCAGACTCGAACATCATTCACTCAGAACGTTAGACTGTTGGGTCTTTTTCCTTCAAAACGATAAATGTGTGAAATTTATTTGCATAATTCTGGGTAAAAAGTGATCAACCCAAACAAAACAACAACAAAATTCATCAATGAGAGGATTTATTATCTTCCTATTGACATTATACTGACGTAATTACATAATTGACAGCATTGTGCTCCATTAAGATTTTGTCCTGTCAATGCAGTTTTTACAGTCACACAAAGTGAACACAATTTGTACTTGGCGCTTCCCTGTAGTTAAGTCCATTTTGTTTCAATAATATTAGTAAACATTAATTAAATGTTTTAGTAACGAAGGTTTTTAATGTCCCAGAGAGACCCAGGGTAATTCGTAACCATATGCACCGCATAAACAATAATACCCTTCTTTTCTACTGGAAGTACAAATTGTGTCCACGCTAGAAATATTCACATCAACAATTTAAAGAATGGAAAATCCTGTTGAATTGAATATTTAACAGCTTACAAACTTGCAGCTATTTACAAATCTGGGAATTTTTCTACAATAGACTATAACGAGTTTAACAATTATGCTGAATGTGCTCATTGCTGATGCCTAAATGTACGCTGGTTGGAAATGATTGTATGTCTGAAGTGTCTCTTCACGATCTGTAAATTTATACTAAGTGAAATTGTCAAATGTGATGATAAATAAAAACATTGTTTTCGTTTGGTATCCCTTGTCTATAATTACATGATTTTTGTTTTCACATGGTGACCAACAATTACATTGATTAACACTTAAAACAAATGAAGCTATTTATACAAGCTTGAACTTCCTTTATCAAACCTAATGACGGATGGTGAACTTAACCGAATGAAGTTAAAATGACAGTAAAACGGCCATATCCATTGTGAAGACACTAATATTAATTACAGCAACATTTACATATATAAACTTTCATCCACACATTAGACACGGGCATTTTACGCCTTTAATGAAATTTCCCTCAAAATTAAAATCCTAGTGTTGACAGTGTAACTTGCAAATGCCTGAATACTTTCTGTTGCAGTATATTTAACAACTAACTGATATGTCACTAAAATATCTCACTTGTTTTTTTTTGCCTTCAACACATTCTCTACATAAATTGTAACTGTTTCTACACACAGATTGCAAAGATTTCCTGCTATAAATACTCTGTACAATTGTATTTAATGTTTGCTATCTTCCGATAATCATTGTCCATTAACGAGCGCCTCTTTTCCTTTATTCGGAGTCCTTTTTTCGTATCTATCTACAAGGGTTACACATCTATTACCTCTTCGTCTTAGTGCAAATAGCAATCAATAGAAAATATGTTAAGATTACTTTGCTTCCGTGCTCAAATCATGTACATTTAACTTTCCAGTTAAATCCTTTTTTGCTTTGTTTTTGTATAGAATGTTATAACACTTCAGGTTGAGTGAAGCATTTTCAAAACATAATGCACATAGCACTGTGATCCGGCCAGATCATTCCCCATAAATAAAAACCACTGTCGTAAGGTTTGGCTTCTGCGGGACAAATTTTATACAACTGAACCTTATGTTAAGAGTGATAAAAACACGGAATGAATAATAATTATACCTGCCTCAGATTTTCCCCAAGAGTTTAGCTAAACTATGCTCAAAGCTACGTTGGACATCGACAGACACAATTGCCACACAACTCTCTTTACTTTTGGTGTAGTTTTATAGATCCCTACATACAATTCAAAAGTTGTTCATAAAAGTTACACGAACGCACTATGATAAATGATACTTCACAAGTCTTACACTGAAATTCCTGAATCGAACAAGTGCAATCTCTTCACATTCAATTGCGTGGCCATCGCTTTACGATCACTTTGTAAATGTACGCACTAGCACTGACTAGGACTGGTACTTGTAGCTACACGTTATGTAAATTTGACCCCATTTAGATTATCAATGGCCACAGCTGAGAGCTATCGTTAATGATTCATTGATGTTTTATTTTCCGAGTGGCAAAGTTTCTCTTTGAATAAGCTACTTTTGTAATACTGGATCTACTCGTGTTCATGTAGTGATGTTTCCTGTCCTCCTCTAGAAGGTTACGTAACATTTTTGAGGAACTGTCGCCAGTGACAAATTTTGGTGCTTAGCCATTACATAAATAAATTGAGCTAAATGTCCAGTTTAGTTTACATGCCGTAGCCTGGCATAGGTCCCTGTGGTGGCATCTGATACCCTGGCTGGGCGTACATTCCAGGCATTTGCTGTGGGTATCCACCCTGCGGCATACCCATGCCAGGTCCTGCTGTGATCATCAACTGAGGTTCATCTAGAAATTAAAAGGCATCATAACTTATTATACACTGACCCAAAAATACGGAACAAAGTCAAATGAAACAAATAAGATAAGTTCAATTTAGGCGTTCTATTTATTTTCCACAACTCTTTTGATTGCTAAGATATTTCAAAATGAAAACTTACTCAAAACGAGAGGTTTATCTTCCATTTTTTGTTCTTCTTCGCTCCTCAGTGACTCTGCCTGTTCTAATTTATCAACCTGCAAAGAATTTTTTATCACAATGTAAAAATCATGAAAAAAATCCCACTAATTTTCAAAAAGCCACACAAAGCTAAACTCTGAACACAGGCGGTTTTTGATCATGCAGTAAACGGAAAATTGTCTGACCTTTGTTGTGTATTCTCTCATAACTTGTACCATGTATGGCATGGCAAAATCCATAATATTATGTTTCCAGGCCAATTCTAGTATAACATCGGGCCTCAACAGATCATAGCACTGGAACAGACATGCCGCAAAGCACTCGTGATTGGTTTCATCGAGGAAGTAGGCTAACAATTCCTCTGCGATCTCTGTGTTGCGTGACTCTGCGGCGTATTGTGTGGCGTCCTACAATTAACGTATGAATGGAGATGAATAAATGAAATTTGTCGTGAGCCATTTAAAGAAAAAAATTCAATAGAATCAAACTGATTCGCATTTGTGCCGCAGTCAATGTGGTTACCTTAAATAGCCTGTCCTTCTTCGATAATTCCACAGCCTGTTTCCATCTGTTGTTTCCTCTGTACAGATAGGCTGCAATACGTCTGAATTCGATCAACTCGTGCTTTTCCAATCTCTGCGCCAGTGAGATGTTATCATAATTGTCGAAAGCGTCGATCGATGCACGAAGACCTTGGTAATCTTCCTCGTCAATCAACAGGTTGTTGAGAGCTTCATTGATGGATTTGTTGTTCAGATTCTGCACAGATCGCAGGTATGGTTTCACTAGAGGAATCTGGTTCACCTGTAAAGTATATTGTGAAGTTTCAATAAAGAATTAATTCCACTGAAACAATTGAGCAATTTATGAAATACCAATCTTACTAACCTTTACGAAGAACGCTACTGCTCTGGTATGATCCATACGTGGTGTAAGCACCAATAAGAGGTCGTTCAGCAGCATTGGCTTGTAATCCAGATAGAACTGTATCGCTTTGTAGTAAATCTCAATGTTTGCCACCTGTAAATCAAGACGGTAACCTTCAGTTGTCATATACAATACAATGTTAAATATCGCCAGTAATATTCACTGACAGGAAGTTTTACTTTCCAACGACAGACGCCGACATACCTTGGTGATGATGTCCTTGAAATGACTTTCTTTCCACGCATCACTGGGATGGTTCATCATTGTGAGTATGGCATTGTCATACTCTTCGTATTTGTCGTACAAGAAAACAAGCTCTGACCACAAGTGTGCTGATTCGGCTGCTCGTAATACCTACAAATAAAATAACGGCAGAAATTTTCATTTTCGTCGTTTGGACAACAACTAATTGGAAAACTTCTAAATTCCATTTTATCACGAAACAACAGCAGGCTTACCTTTGGAATGTTAACTCTGGACCAGAAGAGTTCAAGATGCTCCCTCATCTTCTCTGGTTTGTATTTGGAATACAAAATAGCTAATTCTGTGAACATACCCATGTGCGCTCTCTCGAGACCTGCAATGTATAATGGTCATGTTGTTGAAACCATTCACCAGTTTGATATGAAATGAAAGATTCAAGACGAATAATTGAAATTATGGAGTTCTTACCCAACGCCGCTTCTAATAATGAAATGAGTTCCTCAAAGTAACCACGGTCTTGGTAGTAATTGATGAGTTCTTCCAACTCGTCAGCGTGCACCACTATGTGTAAACCGCACATCTGTGCAAGACGGAATTCTTCGTTGTCGACACAGGCGAAGCATACCTCCTTCCACGTCTTTGTACTGTTTGCTTTTCTTGCGCTGTCCACAGCTCCCTGGTATTCTCCCAGGTGCACCAGGGTGATTGCCAAACGGGCAAAATTGGTGACATTGTTGTACAGAAGTTTGGCTGCCTCATACATTTTGTTATCAAAGCACCTGTCGGCTACCTGTCAACATAATATACACTCCATGTACAACAATGTTTTTACTTGAAATCTTATCTTTCTCTTTTAAATCAAGCCGAAGTGAAATAACATCACCAATACAAGTACTTACAGCTGTTATGTTGGCATGGTTTGGTGCAGAGATGAATTCCTCTAAATCAGCCAAACGATTTGTCTTTGCATACGCGAAGACCAACTCAGTTTCAATGAACGTTTCCCTCGCCTTCTTTCTTGCCATTTGTAAATATTTAACCAGGTCCTCCCAATGGTCTACAAAGTGGTAAAAATACATCAGAAATGAAATTGTCCGAAGCAATTGTCAAGTTATTCTATCGTGTACCTTTTCATTCGTTTTCTAAATTCAAGAAATTCATGTAGCCACCCACATGAAATTTTGGCTACTTGAAGCACAACATTTAGGTCTGAAAAACGCTCCTACCTAGTCTACTGGCTGTTTCAACGACTTCCATATACTGAGAGGGATCATCCGCCTTGATGTAAGAGTCAATGGCCTCCTTGACTAGGTTCTGTTGGAGTTGTGCGCGACCGAGCTGACTCCACACAGCTGGTTCGTTACACTTCTCTGCGAATTCGTACGCACGATCCAAGTTCGATACATGATCGATCAGCACCTGCAAAACAAAAGTAGTTCTGTATCGTAATGCAGTCTCGTTATTTCTAAGTTTCTGACATCGTCTGATATTAACAAAGGGAAATTACCGAAACTAATTTTCAACTGTTTAACGTTTGAAGTTTTTACCTGAATAGCCGAAGTATTGACTTCAAACTTCTTGAAGATGGCGAATGCTTCTTCATACAATTCACTACTGATGGCGATGTTGGCGATATCTGGTGCATCGTAGTTGTCTAGCCTGGTGATGTACTCCATTACACGCGATCTGTCTGCCTTGATTGCGGTCAAGATCAACAGATTCTGGAGGTTCCTGAAAAAAAATTGTTATTATGTATTTTTTAACTATCAGTGAAATAAAGTCATCAGAAAGAAATATAGAAGCATAATTTTAAAGGCAACTCTATACCTATGATCGCTGAAGACCGAGTTATCCAGAACAATCTTCTCCAGAAGTTCGATGAGCTCGTTGGGGAGATCAGCTGTCATGAAAGCCTTCACGGTGACGGAGATGTCCTCGGGATCCTGGGTTTCTGACAGGGCTGTTTGTACCACCTGCACAACAAAAGGAAAATATTCTCAACACGGAGTTAAGTATAGGTAATGGTAAGTACACACAGTGGTTTTTGTACATGACTACTGGAATTTGAACATATTTTATTTCATATATGAAGTCCGCCACGATGCATATCGTGTAGTTATCAAGACTGGTGTTATGCTGGCACTTAAGAAATTACACGTTTTCAAGTTGAAGAGAGAGGATACACGAGGAATCCCGAGAAGACAGGGTACATGATCACACACATATTTCTAGCTTCATATTATCCAATCTCATATCCTCAGTCCTTTTCTCATGAAAATGGTTGTATTTTTCTCACCTGATCAATAAGCTGTCGTTTATATTCATTGTCATCATTCAGCACATGAGCCCAGAGATCAGGATCTCTCCTCTTTACGAGGTATCTGGCCTCACTCTTGAACAGAGAGTTCTCATTACAAACATTGATCAGTTCGTAGTCACAAAGACCTCTTTCGTACGCCACACAAGCCAAGTGAGGGTCACGCTTCTCACAGTATTTCCCTACGACTTTACTGTCATAATGTTGGTTCTCCCTGAAACAAATTAACAAAATGTTGTTACTCCGAACGCAAAAGTTAATGAAATGACATGATAGGGTATCTAACAACAGTAGCAAGGTCCACAATTTCAAAACCTCATAAGCACTTACTTGAGGAACCGTTCTGGGTTGTTGTTGCTGTCTATGTAGATCTTGGCAAGCGCGTTGTGTGTTGCCGACTCTGTGACTCCTTCATGTATTCTTGATTCCAACCAAGGTAGCAACAGCTTGAGTCTGTTTCTCTTCTCAACCTCCTCAACGAGTTCATCTGTAGAGAATTGTCCTCTCACCACCATGATGAGTTGTTTGATAGCATCTTCTGCACAGTCAACATCTAGTAATCCACCAACTACGACCGGCAAACGTGACGGATTCACCTACAAAAACATTTCACAAATGCATTTAACAGTTCTTTGTATGTTCTCATATTACTTCATTTCAAACTAGTTTTAAAAATCGCGCAAATATGAAAGCGTCACTGGTTTTGAAGTTTTTAATATTACACGTACATTTATGGAGCGAAACTTTCCAAAATTTCTTCACATGTTCAATGCTCCGAATTAACAAACTGATTCTCGTACCTTTTGCACATAAATTTCAATGTATTTCTGAAGATTGTTTCTGTAGAGGTACAGCACCAAATCATGTACATAATCGAACCTATCGCACACGATGATCAGTGGCAGTTGATCTGTTAGTTTGGCTTCCTGAAAAAAGCAAAAATTTATAATTTTAAATTGATTAATTTGACAGGTGTTATTTTAAATTTTCCCAAAGTTTTAGTTCAGTCTTTGGAATGTTAGACATTGACAGAACATAAACAACTTACTTTGAGGAAATTTTTGACTCTCTCTGGATCGTAGCAGTTGCTTTCTCTACAAATACGTTCAACTTCCTTGATCTGGCCGGTCTTGCATGCTGCCTGAATGTACTTGAAGTGAACTTCGGAGTCTTGCGAGAAGTTGACAATGGAACCCAGGAAGTAAAATAGACCTGCAAAGCATGGAACACATTTTTTATCCATGATTGCCACCCTCCACTAAGAAAATAAAACCCAGGAAAGTACATCAAATTCCAATGGGCGATGTCTCTTTTGCTAATCTTACCTTCAAAGCTCTTGAAGGATTCGAACAGTTCAATGAGTGACTGGGTTGAAAGTTGCTCGTGATATTTAGTTGCGATCTGCACAACAACTTGCAAATTCTGTCTGATGTTAGACTGCAACATAGCTTTCAAACACTCCAGACTGTCTTCCACTGATAGTGAACCAAAGTAGCCAACAAGCCATTCCGGGTTCAACATGTGAGTGTGCACAACTGTTCTCTTAATGTCGTATAGATCTGTGAAATGCTCCAGAGCCTACAAACCATTACCAACAATTTACAATCAGTGACTGAAATCAAATACTTTCTTTTTTTGTAATAATACACAATTCTATCATGTGCCAACTCCTGAAAACTAACGGGCCAAACGGTTACCGATTGAAAATCTTACCCGCTGGAGAAGACCTGCTTTCTCACAGAGCTGTCCAATGTGCGCTCTATCGTAGTGTGTGAACATCTGATTGCCCAGGATAGCGTCGGCGACCTGCGGAGCTGACATAAGGTTCATCTCTAACAGGCGCGTCTGTAGGTGTCCCTCTGACGGACGGTTGTTCTTGAGGGCGTCGAGCAGGAAGGATGTGCACTGTTGCACCATGTTGGACTCCATGAAGACGTCTACGATCTGGGAAACAAGCAATTTCGTCCATCAATCACAAAATGGAATGAAATTTATCAAAACTAAATTATTTCAGAAAACAAGTAAATGTGAAAAAATATCCTACAAAATTCTTTTCTGAATTGTTACACGCATTTCTTAAGCTGATATTTTAACTCCTGTTGGAAGAAGCTTCTCCAAAAGACCAAAACTTCACCTGATTGATATCAGCAAGCGGCTCATCATCGGCAACAAGCATTTGTGCGAACTGTGTTCCTTGGTCTGGATTCATTCTCATTATGTTACGTAGCAGGAAAATGTAGTCGGGAGTGTGACCGACTTTCTTGGCATAAAGGACGATCTTCTGGAACTGGCCAGTCTCAGCGAAGCACTGGATAACTTTGTTGGGTACATTGGCTCGGAGATACACAGAAAGTGCTAGAGTCGGGTCTACACCCTTCACAAGATCTCCAAGCTCCTCACTGCACTCCAGCTGAAATATAAAGGTCCATACATTGTGACAACATCCTCGAAAGAAACACATTTATTTTTGGTCTATTAAATCGTAAACATAAGGAAAACGTCGTCATTTGATAAACTGACCTTGTCTTCTTTCAGCCACTTTTCCAGTAGTTGTTTCCTGCCCTGCTGCAGGGCGGGTCTGCACAGCTCTAGAGACTCGTACTTGTTCAGCTGTCCCTGGTCTAACAATATAGAGAAGTACTGAAGAAGAGGTGAAGTTGCCCCAGCCTGAGCAGGACATTGCTGGAATCTCTGAATCGTCTGAGGAGTTCTCAAAATACCCTGAAAGAGTCAAATTGACACAAAATAATTAATTGTTGGATGACAGAGGGCATGAGAGCTAAATTATGAACTCTCAGTATCATATTCGCAGAAGGGTGCTTCAGTACAGAATGCATGAGCAGTACATACCTTAGGTGCACTTGCTGCAACCTTAGCCGCTTCCGAGTAGTTGTTGCTCTGAAACAATGTGTTGAATTTTCGTACAAACAAGTCCTCAGCTCCTGGAAGGTTGTTACGTGAGGCCATGCGCAGAGCCAGATCGGGGTTCTGCAGAGTGTTCGTGATGTATTGTATGATGTTGTCTTCTTCAACTCCAACTGACAACACCTGGAAACAAAAATTCGGATATAATAATCTTGGATAATCCACTTTCATGGACACCAGCCGAATAATTAGCCTTTAACATTTTATTTGTATTGGCTCCACTTACCTGTCCTTTTCTGTTGACGCCAATGATTCCACTGGTGGTTTCATGCGGAGCGGTTACAAAGATTGTGTCGCCACTGATTCTGTTCATGTAGATGCATGTTCCGGTCTCAATGTCGTACAGGTGAATATAACCGTACTTGGTGATGAGATAGATGACGTCATATTTCGGGCCAACCTGCAATGAAGTGTTATTTTTTGTGAATGAGCTCAAACATGGTTGAACGTTCACCAACAAAAACTCCTGAGCGAACGTAACGCATTTAACGCTCTCTTACCTGCATAGCTACAGGGAAGTCATTCTGAGCTTCCGGCGGGAAGAACACGTCCACTGCTTTCTTCTGGTAGGGCTGGTTGCCCTGTGGTGGAGTGCCGACCTCAATGACGTGCAGCTGAAAAGTATAAAATAAATAAACGTTTATTGCGTCTGTAGAATTTCCGCGTGTCGCATAGGTCGAAAGGCCGCAGTTTCACCTTGGGACCTGATTGGTGAAAAGTACTAAATCTCGAGCTGAACTTCGTTTAGTACGTTCACATATTAAACCATTCGGTTGGGGTTGAGAAACCCTTGCTTGTAAGTCACCAAAGGATTACACATCACTCTGGTTAGCCCATTGAAAAGGTTAACATCAACTACCAAGTTTGAATTGAAAACCACACTGTGAACAAACTTTTTTCCAAAACTGTTAAATCACAACTTTTTTCATAAAATCCATGCCTTGCACCGGTAGTTGTTTTTAAGATAGAATATGGAGAGTTTGAGAACAGGGCACACAATGCAAGGTAACATGCTGAGGTTAAACTTCAGGGAAAAAAATACCTATAATCTACGTTCTAAAATCTAAAATACTGTTCAGCTGGCAACATATAATATTTTAAAAAATTTCTTTAGGCACAATGCAAATCAGATCATTTCACAAAAAAGGTTTTGGTGCTTAAATTAAGATGTGCACTTATCCTGGCGGTTTGCTTGTGCCTCCCCCTGTTGCTACCTAAATGGCAATCAATCACAATACACAATACATTTATACAGATAAGATACCATCACTTCGCATACACACAAACTCTAGAGCCACTTCCGAAAATTGATTTGAAAGATGTAACCTAGATACAGACTAAGATAGGTGCTGTTGTATTGTAAACTTTTTGCAAAAAATAATTTCACAGATCAATTATGCAGATATGTTTAAAATTGCCATAACAGAAGTTGTCTGTGTCCAAAAAGCAAAGTATTTGTTTCCATCTCCGCACACGCCCCCAGCACATGAGTCATACACAATTAACATTCCAATTTCCCCGTACTATTCATCAATAACTTGCAAACCACTACATTACAACATCCATCTGTAAAAATTACTAATTGTGCAGAAAAAAAGCTATTTCACTGCATGTGATTTCACATTTTAAATCACTTTAGAACAGTAACACTATAAACTTGGGACTCTCGACAACTTGAGGAAAATCGTAAGTGTTACTTTGTGACTAACGCATTGTGGGAATTGTCAAGAGACGCATTTTATTGATGTCTTGTTTTTAATTACACGTTAAGACAATTGCGGAAAGTACACGTTTTTAAAGCAGTGAACGTTTAACTTTTTGATTCAGCCGGCCCAGAACTGGCGGCAAATTTTGTTACGTGCAACAACGTTTAGACCATGGCGGGCTAACACGTAGAAGGAATTTTAAATATACGATATTTCAACCGTTCTGTTGATCACCTTAACAGGTTTAATTTTGAAGCTATCACACTGTCCTTTATTAAAAGCTCACCTTTCCGCCCTGGGCTCCTCGTACTGCAAAGCAAAACAAGGTTGACTCAGCTCCGTTTCCTTGCATCTTGAACTGTGAGAAAGCTGCGGCATGACCCTCGATTGGCTGGCTCACTTTTCGTTCCACAGAGTACAACTGCATGGCCCCAACCACACGGTTTTGCTAAAATTAAGATTTAAATTGATTAATCACAGTCTATTTTCCTTAACACATTTTGAGCCTTCATCCAACGAAAGTACTGCCATACACAGATTGCGTGCAAACGAATACATAGCAAAAATGTGACAAATTCTACTTTCTATTACTTTGCCATAACATTTTTTTAAAAATAAAAATAATCGTTTGTGTGTAAGTTCTTTCAAGTATTCTTCTTGTGGGTTTCAAAATATGTTCACACATCCGTGTCACACGAAAGACAAAATTCAATGCACGAATAAGAACAACTAAATACGTGTATTAGAAGGTGTTAGTTTGGTAGGTGCTCGCTATCATACGCTACAAGCTAAATATGGCCAAAGGAGAAAAGACAGTAAACAGTGAGACCAGTGCAGAATTTAGTGTTTACACTTAGAACTGCTTGTTTTTTCTCAATTTGTTCTATCACGGGACATGACTTCCTCAGGGCCCAAAAATAGTTTTCTACTGCCATTGATTACATGCGTGTTGGAGTTCATACATATTATCCAACACCATGTTCATGTGTTTTTTTCATGTCAGGCCATTTTTTATATTTTTACAGTTTTTTTAAGTCATGCATGTGCCACATATTGACATGAGCTTCGCAAAAAGCAGCTACATATTTTGTGTGACGTGGGCGGCAGTGGCAATGACTCATTAAGTATTTTTAAACACTGTATTCTATCGTGTTTCTAAGCTGTGCGCATCAGTTACCGAATACAAATCGTATGGGCAATTTTCTTGCATTGTATGGCTTCGTATTTCCTATTTCTTTTAATCTATCGCGACTGCAAAGCCCGTTGACCACTTGTGTACACTGTGGTATTTCCATTTCATCTTTCAGTCGGCCACCCGCGGCTGGAGGACACTGAAAAGGTCACTTTGTTTCATGTCGCAATCAGATCCAAACTCGCGGAGGGCTTTAGACTGAGGAAAATTCTTGCTTTAAAGTCTGCTAAACATTTTGGCTCGGCACACACAGTCCTTTTCAAACCAACACACAGTGGTCGGGTACCATTTTAATTTAACTATCTTCCGTCCTGGGTTAAAGCTCTTAAATTAAACGTTGAGTCCCCAAGGGCGGGTATCGCAGACATAAACTCTTAATGCACTCAACTTGTGTCCATTTTCGGAGCATAGACGTTGGGATGTCTGTTTCCAGTGACTTTGACCAATGACAACTTGCTGCACGCATGAAAATCTTAACTTTTCATTCCTCAAAAAGTCAATTGTAAAGTCTGGCAAAGAAACTTTAAAATCAACTTAACGGGGAAACTTCTTCTGAGGTAAATATTACAGTTGTTTATATTTTAACTCAGACAAAAATCGCCTTCTTTGTTTGCGGCCCATTTTCCACCATGGATTCTGAACCTATACGCCTGGAATTATATGCAGATGAAAGTAACCTTTTAGGTTTTGGCACTAGGCCCAACCCAATCATACTATTACAAGCATACTATGAGGCAACGATTTCCTTACGAATAAGAGATGGAATTGTGGCAACTGAATTACGTTTCTTTCGTCTAAAAACAAGTAAAATGAGAAACTCTAACATGAGGGTTCTTTGGGCTGGTGCCTAAAATCTGTCATTTGAGCAGATCTCCACTACCAACATTTATCTCACAAGCAGCACGAGAAGACGGTATGTAGTATCGATCCGCGAGGAGGGACAGCTTCATTTGGGGAAGACTTTACTTGCATCATGCCCATCGCACCACTTGCTCCTTTTCTTGTCATTGTTGCTTCAGCCCGAAGAGGACATTTATTACATGTTTGTGCCCTGCTTTACGTTCCTTTTCAACACCCGTAAATAAATACGCTACACCTTTTCACATTGAGCTCCGGCTGATCCTAGGTCGAAAAGCGGACACTCAATATTTTATCTTCAGTACACTTCGTAGCGTATGCATGTACAGCCTATGTGAAATCAATAGAATCCCAATTGAATATCTGTGGTCATTTTCCATTGTCAATGATTGATTGCTCTGGACTATATAGTCGGCAAACTGCTCTACTGTTATCTAAAAACAGCTCAATTGTTTTTGCTAAAACACACAAACTTCTCTGATTAATTGAACGACAATGAAGTATGTGTAAACTATTGCTCCTAAAACTGATTTTGAATCCAAAAAATAGGCACTATAAAATGCAAGTCAATGCGCCTTGAGCTGAATGTAAACTTCCACAATTCCAAAACATGCCAGAAACAGACATATGTCAACAAAACTCCTGTGAGTTTGTGGTTCCTGCTACCGCATCCGTTCATGTTGCTAGAAATCACTGCACTATTTTTTGAACCATGATTAGTTTCAATGACAGAATTTTATCAACCTTTTTATACGACCACTGCCACACGACAAAACAGAACTTAATTCATTTGTACAATTCCTTGAACAATTTGACACAAGTTACATCTGGGCAAGAACCAAGCTACCACTGTTCAGATAGACAAAGTGTTTTCTTCCACCAAGAGAAAAGTTTAGTGAAGTCCAGCAACAAACACTTCACCACCACCACAGAAAGGATTTCTGACATCATCAGTTTGCTACAGTGAAAGTCACCTCCCCCCCCCCCTCCCCGACATGGACCTTCCTACCTCACCTGCTCTATGAAGACTGAAAGACGCCTTCACAGTCAATGGCGCTTAAGACTCCCTGATTGTCTAAAATTCAATGATTTATGTGCAGCCAATTTCCAATACTAAATCATTAACTAGTACGAAGATATGATCGACAGTCAATTGTGTCACTGGATTATCTTTTCAGATCATGGAACTTTCAACTCTGCAATAAATTCAACAATTCAACGAGGGAACCTATGGTAGCAGTCACGGCCTCACGCGGTTGGTATCAATACCTGTGCCCACCAGCAAGAACACTCAATGTGAAGAGTAGTGCGACCCAAACAGGCATCTTGCCAGTGTTCTTGTACATGTTGCCTACAAAGACTGTAATTCTCATTGATCCAGTTACCTCTGGACTGAGGTGCAGACGCACATCAAGCGTTTATCTCTCCTTCCTATAGACACAGTGTGTGAAAAACACCTTACTATCTTAAAGTGATTGAGTGCTCCTTCTTAAACCCTATCTTTGAGGTTACGTGCGTGTTCGTGTAAAATCGGTCACCTCACACTGTACCCACTGAAAGAAGGGGGCTTGTTGAACGAGATATTCTTGCACAACTCCAGTAGATTTCCATTTCGAATATATAAAATGCAATAATAGCAATTTAATTCTTTCATCCAATTCCTTAACTTGATGGCAGCTATGATTTTCACGACTATACTTAATTCTGATTTTTTTTTTTTTTTTGCAGATAATCTAGTGTTTTTAACAATACCTGTTTAGGTGACACTTGTAGCAATACGACAGAGACAGCGTCAGAAGTGGTGAAGGTACACAGTGAAATTAAAGCTGCACACTACGGGAGGTTACAATACATCCCACGACGTTAAAAAGAAAAACGTTTACCTCGCCAGCATTTACCTGTGCCGATATACCAATAAGCAAAAGCCACTTTTGTGCGGCGTCTGTTCTGTAGTTGATAATTTGGCAGCCAGCTAAGCTGGAGTGTCTGTCAAACACCTTCTGTGGCTGCGATTCACCTGCAACAACAACAAAACAACCTTACAAAACAATTCATTATGAAATAAAGTAAAACTAAGCTACAGAATGTAATTTGACTAAAGGCACTTTGGATTTGTATGTCATATAAACAATCACACAAATTCACGCAAAAATAAAAATGACCCATCCATGTCTTTCAGGATGCAAAATGAAAATTCACGCGAAGAACTTATCTAGACTTTCGAGACAAAAAATATTCAAAACCCTTTCCGAAGCAACCGTACACAATACAAACCCTTCCACACAAACATTTTATTTAACACGTTTCACGTATTAGCTTTGGTATACATGAAATGAATCTATTGACGGCTTCGTAGAAGACTAACGTTTGAAAAAAAGTACCACCCCCTTTGTACGTGTAAAACTTACCTTGCTCTTTTTTGAATTAAATAAAGAGTAAAAATCGTCTTTTATCTGAATATATTGCATAAAACTGAGAACAAAAATTTGATGAGAAGAGTAGTTTCTTTTCATTTTGTTATTTAAATTCAGTCAACAAAATTTGTAGAGGTTTTTACTACCTTCCATGCTCCAGTGATAGCAGGCTGCATCTGTTACCAAGGCTACGGTGTTGATACTGATCCACTTCCAGAACTGAACCTCCTCTGTCATATTGTGAGCTTTCATTTTGGACTTCATTTCTATGTTGAATATCTGAAGAGTTTTGCCAGCTAAAAAATAACAACATCGATTGGCTTAGTTTTGCTTAATTTCCATTACCTCGAACAGCATTGGCAGTTTTGCTTCTATTTGTGACCTGTTTTCCTGAACATTGTACTGCTGATTTTAATTATTCTATT
The DNA here is from genome assembly GCA_038406175.1 of Haplosyllis leylae. NCBI lineage: Eukaryota > Metazoa > Annelida > Polychaeta > Phyllodocida > Syllidae > Haplosyllis > Haplosyllis leylae. The sequence goes on along the minus strand of JBCAUG010720199.1, from coordinate 1,848 downwards.
TTGCAATAATTATATTTTGCAAGTAAAACATAATGGACAAGCGTTTCAAAAATTCAACGGTGATAAAATATCTGTCCAATTCCGTGACCATGGATTTGGGGAGAACCAAGATTTTTTGAGGAATAATAATGGTCTTCTCTTATTTTGGATACTCAAGAATCTTGCTAATATCGCATCTGTGGCTAACCTTTGAGAGCAATAACCTTGCTGGTAGGGTTCATGATGGCGGAATCTGCTGAGATCGGCCTCCTGACTGGATTGGCGGTGTCGTTCATATCAATGATTACCACCTGAGCCGTATCTCCTACTTTCTCTCGCACACAGATGAACTTGTCCGACTCCATGGTGAGCGTGGAAAAGCCGATGTTTGCAGCATTGATGCCCACATTTTGGAGCTGAAATGAGGAAGAAGGATTTGAAACCACGGCTACTTCTTGTTACTTCCGGATGAACCTAGCTAATAGGCCAGAATGAGCAGTGGAAAGCACCCTATGTCTGGTTGGTAAGAGAAATCAGAACACTGTGACATTTGCGTGGATGTACAGGTTGAAGTTTTGCCAAATCCTGTTTCGCTGTCAACGCCCCCTGTGCCATTTGACCCTTGGTCCCAAAAATTAGGTAGTCTTCATTTCAAAAATAAACAAGACCTCCCGTCTTAAATTGACAGTGCTGTACACACCAAAAAATTTAGGGTTACAGACTAGAGATATTGTTTTGCAGGTCTACGTAACAGTTTATTTTCTCGCAAATAAAATGCGATGCTGGCATGCGTCTGCAAACACTACCGGTATTTCTACTTTCATAATGCCAAAAATAAGAATGAAGTATAACACATTATACATCATCATTTTACTTAGTATGACCACGAGATGGTACAGCGCTGCGAAATCGGGGGAGGACTGCAACATATTCTGATCTGACATTGGAATTTGGGGAAATTATCATAATTGCAAAGCACTTTTGACAGCGACGGGGGCGTGTTTGGTGACAACGTCACAAGTGGATTGCATTTTACTCACCTGTATGTGCTCCTGAAAACGAATGGGCAGGATCTGTGCCATTCTTCTTGTCTTCTGTTTCTTTTGGTCTGCTTCAGTTTACAATTGTACGAATAAATCTGTCAGTTCTTTTCGAAATGTATCGGTGGTATCGCCTCGGCTTCCTCTTACATCCAAGATGGCGACCACCGGGTTAGGAATATAGTCCGAGGATCCCTACGCCAAATACTTTGTATTATCTTTAATGCGGAGTACAACTAAGATAAATCCATTTTAGTGATCTTAATCCATAACCATAAATTATTTTTGAGTGAGAATATGAGGAAAAGATATACAAGTGATAATAATTTCCATGTATGATAAGAACTATATTTTGTACACCCCAACACTTCATAGAGGTACTTTTGGGCGAATAGTTTAACCGGAATAGATTTCACGAAAAACTCCCGAAGGTGTGTCCTGTATAACAGTATAAGTTTCACTGATGATCAGTAAATTCTGCCTCTGGCCTTACAATGGATGTTTCAGTGACATAAAAAAGTGAGGTATCCACTGGACTTTGAGTCACAAGTACGTTGAATAGCAGAAAAATATGCAGAGACCTATGAAATTCTGAATAATATCCAGTCAGGCTCAGTGAATTCTGACTAGGAGTTCTGTCCCAATCAGAATTCTAATCCCAACAGCATTGTAAAATCACCAAAGAAAATCACCAAAGTCTCAGTCTGAAAAGCTGTTCAGCAGATGTGTAATCATCTTGACCAGTTCTGTCATAGGAGTGAAATAAACGACATCTCTGTCTCGAGTCTAGAGTTCATCTTGCCATATTGAGTTTAGAGTCTCCAATTTT
>JBCAUG010720188.1:0-12622 GCA_038406175.1 Haplosyllis leylae | reverse complement strand
CCCAACGGAAGCCAAATACAGTAACGGTTTCGCTCCTCTCCTCAGAATTCGCAATAGTTTATTCGCAACCTGTTACAATTAGTCTAATTTATTTAATTCAGCAAGATCCAAAACAAAAATAGGAAAAACACAAATATATATGTTTTCGTATTTGATTGAAATGGAGGATCGACAATGGAGTCGATAAGTCAGCAGAAAAGCGCCAATGGGGTTACTTTTTAAAAATGCCCTGAAACCAAAATATTCAGCTAAATACCCAAATGCCTTCGGTAAACCACATATAATTAGGATTTGCTGATGGAATCAGCATTTTACCACGTCATTGAATTCATTAAAATATCTAATAGTCATTATGTCCAAATCTCCGCGAATTTAATTTCCTGGTGTCAAAATGAGGTCATATAAATCATAGTAATTACATTTGTGCATTGTACTTTTTGTACATGTAATGCTGATAAAACAAGCAGAGCAAGTAATGTACAGGAAATGATGGGTTGTCCACAAGTATGCGTCAGGACAACCACAGAACTGGTGCATGAAGGTACAAGACGGTATCTCTTTATCACTTTATCATATTATCTTCACCAATCTGATGGGCAGTCATGTATCATTATCATATTTTAACCATAAGTCACCTACTTAAAAGATAATAATGTACATTGAAAAGTGTTGAAAGTTTCCTAAATTTGGCAACTCAAGATTGGCGGTTTCCTTGTCTTAATCGGTATGTTTTACAAATACTGGTTGTGAAGGAGCACTTCCTCCCTTCCTCATTGATACAGTCCAAGGTTCTTAGTAGAAGATATCAAGTTTTTTTTTACTTCGTTTTTACTGATATTGAGACCTTGAGGCGATATATTTACAAATGCAATATATCACGCAATTCTTTCATTTAATTTTATCTTGAAGACGGTTTGAGGGTATTTACATGTAAGACCTTATTATTTAAGATGAGCTCTAATGTAATATAAGAAACTAGAGTTATATCCCACACCTGAACCCGCGTTTTTTGGCCGAAAACATTGTCCTCCCAAGTGTTCCAGTGATAACGATTACCCTACAATTTGTGAATGGTTAAAACTCGATTTATACACTTACGATATTGTTTAACAATGCGTCTTATTTGTTCCATCTTAGGCTGCAAAAATCGAAGGGATTTTTAACCTCTTCCATTGACTCATTGTTAAAAATAGTTATCAGTAAAGCATAGGGAATAACAATCTTAAGTCAGTAAATAAATAGATGCCCGGGTGTATATCTAGCAAATAACCTCACAACCTACATGACACATTTGACTGTGAATTTAATTGAGTTAATTCATCAGGATTGGAAGGGGGTTTTCGATACATATTTAATTGTCTTGGACCGAGACTATTTTCGGGCAATTTATTGTACGGCCCTAGGAAGGTAATAAGAATCAGGATCATGGCATGTCCTGAACTACAACAAGTATTTTCTGACACACAATACGAATAGGATCGGGAAAATTTCTGCTCATCAATCGTTAATCGTTATGCTTGCGGAAGTCCATGTGTGGAACTATACCAACTACTGGTAAACCTTGTGGTTAGCCGTGAGGTTTTGAAACTTTTGATAATCGTTCACTTCCTTGAGCTGACTCAGACAAGCAAATATGTTTCAATTCTGGCAATTGTAATGCACTTCAGTTCACTTGAAAATCGTATGAACATGTCTTTTCGTCATGAATATTCTAATCTTTTGTTCTCATTTCGATAACAAATTAGAGGGTTTGAACTGAAGTCTAAAGGAAATGTTATGCTAGATTTCATATTTCTAACAAATTATAGAAAATTGCTTAGGTTGGAACTTTGCTCAACTTGACTCAAATCGAGTGTTTCCTTATGAAGATGCATTCTGTATTATCACATACCGGGGCGCAATCAGAGCTTTTAATTGGTTGTTAATGAGTGTGTCAAAGACTCGAACTTACTGATATGAATGGTATGAATGGCTCCTCATTGGCTGAATGTTGTAGAAGTAGGTTCAAACCCGAACCTACTTTTCCAAACCTACTTTTCGAACCTACATTTCTGAACGTCATTTAGTTGTTGCTAAGCAACACCACTATGGTATGTGATAAAAATGTTACATTCTGGTAAGTCAGTTAGTCCTGTGTCAGGTCATGCTTCGGTGACTTAAGCCTGCGGTGAGTTCTAATCACCTCAGCAAGACCAGACACAGGACTAACCTCCTAACCAGAATGTAACTTATAGAATTCTATAGAATCTGATAAATCACTGAAGCATGAATTGGGATCAATTTAAATGTGCTCTTTGTTACCCGTGTCTTCGTGGTGCTGTGCAAGCATCTCTGCCTCTTACACAAGAAGTAGTAGGTTCGAATACTATTTTTTTTACAAATTTCTTTTTTTATAAACTCTGTAGAATTCTCTACATTTCTACAGAAATTCATTAGGAAAACCCCGATTGGGAACAAAATCAGTAGAAATTTTTGTCTGTTTAATTAATTGTCTGATTGAGGAAAAAGAATTACGATAAGACATGGGTTGAATAAACTTTGAGTTAGCTGTTGTCCTTTGAATTTTGTTTAGGATCAGTCATTAAAAATTCGTTTCATAACATTTGCTAAATCTCAGTCTTGAAATGTGTGCTGGAAATTCTATTCTTCTTTGAAAGACGGTCTGAAATTATTACAAATTTTACAATCTCTAATTTGCTACAATAGTACAGTTGTGACCAGGAACTGCACTAACAAGACAGTCGTGAGGGATTCAGCACAGTTGTTGTTGCACAACAGCTTACCAGTGTCATTTTGTACTGTACATATTGGTTCAGGGAAATAACATTTTGATAGTATTTGGGCAGGTTGAGGCAGAATACCGATTGGTCACCAAGATATTAAAATGGTGTCTAAATTATCCTATTGGTCAACTTAATGACCTTCTGCTTCCGCCTCACCCTCGTCAACTGCTATCGTTTAATTTAGAGTTCATGTTTGAATATTACATTTTAAAATGAAAATTATGTGATTTGAGTGAGTGTGAAAGATTAGAAATGTCAGAAATGACAATTCCTTGTAGCAATGTCAACTTCGGAAAGGCATGTCTTTTCTATTCTCAGAACAGTTGCATTAAAATGAAGCAGTGAGAATTGGCCAAAATATCAGATTTTAAACTTCCCTATAAAACAATTAATCAGATTAATCAAAAGTATTTATTGTAAATTCTAATTGTGGTTTAATGCAGGTTTTATGAGTGAAATTGTAAATCTGGCATAGAATTTTTCGGAATTTTTGAAGTTAAACTGTGTGATCCATCAAGCTGAGCTCTTTCTGCTTTAATTTTACTGTTTTAAACAAAGTGATTGGTGTGATTGGTTCGATCACGCAGTCTAAAACTTTTAGTCTTCGTGAACGTGATCGAACTAATCACATTGTTACTCACTGTTTAATTTAATTTTAGATTTGCGACTTCACTCGTTAAGACTTCAATATTCGAAATATTTTCTTTCGTGTTGATTCAAAAAATGACAAATGTATCTGGTGTATCTGCACATTACCCGCTAGATTTGAGAGGAAATATAGGAAAATGAGAACTATTTGGCAGCACAAACCACATAAATCCTTTTCACCTTTACTTTATTAATACAGAAAATATCCGTGACACTCTCAAAACATTTATCAAGACCAATGTGGTGCCTCTTGCTTCTGCGGGAATGTAACATCTCCGTAAAATGCTCTCCTGCTAATGTTTTATCAACAAGTTTTCTACCATAAGTAAACGTGTAAATATTTGTGAAAGTATCTGATATAATTGATACTTCAACTTCGTAATTACTATTATGTTTATATCAACAATGTATTTGCATGCGAAGTAGCATCGGAACGTTAGTATTAAATGTGATATCAATGTTCGGCTCGTGATTTGTTATGGAATTCTGTACGAAAGATCTGACGTTCGGGGAATTCGTACTTGCGATTCCTGCTATGTTATCAGACAACGTTACATTGTCAGATTGATGTTGGAGAACAGTTTTGAAGCGCAAGTTCACAATGCGGGAGGCATAAGCTCATTTATTACGTTGAAGTTTGCAAACAAACCCAAAAAAGTCACCAACTTGGCACGAATCTATGTTCATAAACTGAAATGAGCTAATAAGGAGCATGAATTGGAGTATAATCCATGGGTAAAAACACAAATCAAATATTTGATCATACTTAAACTTGAACATAACCACAGACAGTAAGATCATCATATCAAAAGAACGAATCGGCGAGCATTTTTCCTCTTAAAGATAGTCCCAATAAAATGTACGACTATTCACTATTTTTTCCACACCAAAGTTATACATTTAAAGAATTCGACTCCTGGACTTTACGATAGGGATTCCCCACCATGAAATGGAAAAGATTGATGTGTCTGCATATGATCTTAGGAGGACAGGAAATAAGAAACCACATTTACCGAATTCTTCTTTCATATCCAGTACCTTCCACCTAGAAAAATTGTAGGTTGATTATCACTTATTAGAGACACTTGCTTCGTGTCTAAAATTCCTAAGCTTTTGACCTTTGAATGCGAAATTATTGCAATACCTGAGAAGGTATTCTGCGTTGAGCTGTAAGTCTTGCACCTATAAAATATTCCACAACAAGCTGCAGCTGAATCTTGCATTGCAGGTAAATTTACAACCAGCATCTTGGGATGGAACCTAACGTCGAAATCCATTAATACTCAAGCAGTGCAATCGAGAAAATCAATCAGTATAAGCTGAATCACATTCAAATGCTCAAAGAACGGACAGTTCCTGCCCCCCCCCATTGTCAACAGTTCTCCTTCCCCCCCCCTCCGCATTGTCAACAGCTCTAGATGTGGCATCCTTAGTGGTAAGTTGGAAACCACACACATTGTCTGTGCAGCCTTCCACTCTTTATGGTCCCCGCTAGCGCTGGGGGACCACGCTATGATCAACTTGGGTTGATCTGTACATTGTAAATCCAATATGGTCACTTGTGGGTAGGTGGGGGCAGTTGTTGACCTACTTTCCAACTTTTGTTCCTGAGTACAAAAAAGACAAAATCACTAATTCCTTTTGTCTGATTGGGGAGATCAGCATAAACACCACAAAGGAAATAACAGGTTTCATTGGTACTTATCCATGCTTAATTCATATCACTCACCCTGTAGTTTCAGGGTAGCATGTAAATTGGTTTTTCATTGACTTGCATAAGTCCATGGTCAACCTGATATTTCATAAATGTTCCATATTCACATGCATATGCTGTATCTTATCCAATTTGGTTTACAGTGAAAATAAATTCTTTTTTAAGTAAGAAAAAGGCTTTTACTCATAAGGATGATTGAGCTCTCCTTGCCTTACATCCATTATTCCTAATACTTTTTCATAAGATTGAATTGTGGAATATATGATCAAACATTTTTACCTAAAGTTTGTTCAAATTTCACCATTTTTTGGATGGTTTTACCATCTCTTTGACAACATATGCTTCTTGAGAATATAAAGTTTCTTCTTATGTGAGCCACATTTTGAAAGAAAAATGCTCAGATGCTATGATGCACAATCAGAACTAGCTGGAGAAAAAGTAAAAAGCAATCACACAATAACATCTCCATCACCCCCCCCCCCCGCCAAATATGGAAACTTGGGATTTGGGGAACAAAAGTTGGAAAACCCATTCCGCCCACCGTTCCTCACCCTTCCTCACCCCCACTCCCACTAATATATATGGAACTTTAACGATATTCAGTGCATGTAGTTTGGCCAACCAAATGACTATTCAGTTATGGCAAGATTGTAACACGGTAGCCAGTACCTATAATGGCTCGTTCACACTACACGGAAGGGGGACTGGAAATGGGAAAGGGACTGGGAGGGAGAATGGGGCACACTGTTCACATTGCAGTGGTAGGGGGAACAAGTCTGGTAGTGGAAAATATTATGTGTACATATTTACATGTCCTAGCAAGAACCATTTCAGGAACTGAAAAAAGGAAAAATGGGTCTGAAACCCATTGACAATTTTCCAGTTTCTGTTCCCTGTCCCGGTCCCAGTGCAATGAACAGCACAGCATAATATTTAATAACCCATTCTGTACGTTCCTGTTCCCGTTCCCGCTCCCGTTCCCGCTCCCGCTCCCATTCCTGGTTCCTTGCAATGTGAACGACTGAGGTTACAGTGAGGAGTCGGGTCCACCCACTTTAACAGCTACTGATCAAATGAATGTATGCTACAGTGTATTCTGCTTTTTTGTGCCTCAGTCCAGTTTTTTCAGGAAAATATATGTGTGCCCGTGCTACACATGTCTGAGTAATAGCACTCTGAGAGCAGATGGGCGGTGGCCTGTATCTTTGCACACAGCAACATTTAAAGATGTTTCTGTTGGAAGAGCCTTGGAGCTTTAACTCATAGATGGCAGCTGATACTGAAATTTCTGACCCCGATAGTGGAGGAATCATCATATTTTGCAAGAAAAGAAAAATCACCGTGACATTCGAGGTTTTCACAAACTCTCCACAATAAAAAAATGACAATATTGTCAACTTTGTTTTGGCTCTGCAATTAGAAATGAAGACTACTAAAGCCTGCAACCTTGAAATAATTTTCTTCAAAACCCACTGATATTTAATTTCACATTTGTCCGATCTATAGTTTTGTGATTTTGTAGGAATTAAAAATCGTTGCGAAGATTGTGTGCCATCGCGGATGTAGATTACTGGGTTACGGCATCCCTTTACTAGAATTGATGTACAAATCGAGGTTTTCACAAATGTACAAACTTGGCAATATTGGCATTCTTGCCAACTTTGTATTCTCATATATTTGCAGTTTTCTTGTTTATTTGCACCATATGGGGTAACCTTATCACAAATGAAGAAATCATGTAGCTTTAATATAACTGTCCAATTAGCTTTTACACCCACCAGGAAATTCTGATTTTTTTTTGCAAGGAGGTCAGAAAATATTGATATTTTTTAGATCCCCTTTCAGCAACTACAAGATGAATTAGAAGTAGAATATTTCCTTTGACATAGCTCGAATAATTCTAATACTTTTTTATATGATTGAATTGCGGAATACGTGGTCAAACATTTATTTCCTAAACTGTGTTCAAATTTCACCATTTTTTAGACAGTTTTAAAGGAATATATCTTCTGTAGTGCGATTCCTTGACAACATTCTTCAGAATATGAAGTGCCTTCTAATGTGAGTCACATTTTAAAAGAAAAAAATTCACAGATCTATCTGATGGAGGTAACAAAACGAACCGCATGTTGACAAATATTTCAAACATGTCAGGACTTTCTCAAGCCATATGAAAATAAGAACTGCATGAACATTTGGCAAGTAACTTTATTGCCATTTCCGGCTTTGACGTTGCAACTAAATAACTTGCAAGATCAAATGTGGCGAAAAAAGTCAGCAGCATTAAATAGCATTTTACCCAAGTTTTTTTGCGCATTAAGTCTTGTTGTAAATAAATCTTCATGTAAATAAGCGTCATTTTACTTCACAAAAACACAGATATGCCAGATTCGGGATCAAAGCTCGCTTTATTTCCGTCTTGACAGTGTGTATGTTGGAAATAATGATGGCACTTTCAAAACACAGTGAAGACCAACGTGGAGCCTCTTGCCTCTTCGAGAATGTAATATCTTCACAGAATGCTCTTCTGCCTATGTTTTATGAACACTTTTTCTGCTGAAGGTAAATGTGTAAATATTTATCAAAGTACGCGATAGTGTAGATACCTTAACTTCGTAATAATTGTTATGTTTACATCAACACACATTTTTCTTTTATCCAATCGGATCGGCATGAAAATCCATTTGACGAACTGCGATAGAGATTTAGGGACTTCTACGTATGTGCAAGTGCTCCATTTACACATTCCAATCCCTTTCTCTCCTTTTATGGGAAAGAATTTTACACGTAAAAATCAAATTTATGCCCTCGAGTTCACTGTCGTTTTGCGTAAATAATAACATTGAAACAACACTGAATGATCACAGAAATTCTTAAAACCATCCAACCTGGCTATCTGATCCTACGCCTCCTTACCAACAGCCCAACAGTACTGTCTTATGCCCAGTTAATGATTATTGTTTGGACATCATTATCATAAAAGCTTTAGCATTTCAAACTCGTAGATCTAATGCTTCAATTCAGTGAGGTGTAACAAAAAAAGTTATGCCTTACCCTTTCTGATTCGTCAATTCCACAAATACCATTTTCTGAGCATTCTTCAAGTGCAAAGCTTTGGGTGTATTATATTTAGATTATTGCTTCAATTCGAAAAATGCTATTTTTGCTGCAAAGCCATCAATGAGCCAAAAGCATTAAAATCAGTGAGACCTCAAAATTTGTCCATGAAGAGAAAAACTGTTCTTGATCTGGTAGAAAGTTGTTTTGTGATTTCTGAGATTTGGTCTAAAAGGCATTGGAAGCACCACTTGGGTACAATCTCAACCATTGACGATTCTGTTTACTTTGGGTGGGCAGAAAAGAAGCTGCTAGAATTGAATCCCACCAGTGCATAGACCCGAGCTATTGTTTCGTGCGGCGAGCGTTTTAGAAAGGTTGAGCCTTAGAATCAGAGAACAGAACATCATGCTGCATTATCTTCTACATATTGATACATTCATAAACTTGCTGAACAGTAATGATGAACATGTGCCTTGAATTGAATGATTTTATCACCGACCACGTACGTAGTACAAGGGAACGTAATGTTTTCACTCGCGTCTGTCCTTCTGTTCACATGTCAGTTCACCTTGGACCATGAGTCACCTGATCCACCCCCTTCCCCCACCCACTTAACCTGAATCCCCCCCCCATCCCCAGGCAAGTAGGTAGGTGACCTGCTGCCCCTCTCTCAAAGTGGGTGACCTGCTCTCCCCCTCCCCCAAGGTTGGTGACCTACCTCTCCCCCTTAAAGGACCAGGCATGAAGGACCAGTGGATGCACCAGTCAGGAAGATGACCCATCCCCCTCCTTCTGGGCTAAGAATATGGTCTAGCATGACCAGCAAGTCCAGAATGTTGAGGACGGGGGGTCCGTGGTCGGTATTGCTTCATAATATTAATGGAAGGTTGTTTGTTGAACATAAGATTGTCGTTGTATTTTTTTTCAAGTTTAAGTTAAATAAATTTTAACAAAGTTTCAAGAAAAATGAAGACATTTCCTGGTTGACAGTACAAAAAATAAACAGAGCAAATCAAATTTGGCACTCGATTGGGATGCATTGTCCAAAATATCACGCCATTTGCCCATAAAAAGTCACAAACTTACATTGCTTCCTAGGGTATTTTTGACAGAAATACAATTTATGCTCTTGCGATGAGTTCCTCTATTAACACCTTTCATGTAAAAGGGAAATCACAGCGAAAATAGTAGGTCTGACTTATTGGCAGTTGTACCAAATGTTACAATGTAGCTACCACAGTTATCTAAGTGGCACATGAATGTGTCGTGCCTGTCTTTCAAAACCGTACGATTTTGATAAGATGCAGATTATTTGTTTTGCTTATTGGAATGGTGCCGTCGATTATCCTAATTGTTTCAGTCGTAAATTCAGTTAGGGAACCAGCATACAACATGAACAAAGAGAAAAAATATCTAAAGGACAGACCAATGCGATACTGATCAAAAGACATTCACTAGCACACAAACAGACGAAGCATCTATGTTGAAGACTTTGCAATAACCAGAAACCTCATGAAAGATGTAATTCCAACTGAGCAATTATCTGTTGAAGGACATAAAGATAAAAATTAAAAGAACACTTTATTGCAAATGGCAAAGAAACAAAACATGGTTACGCCCAATTAGTTCCAAACTCTTTTGCCTACGGGCTCTACATTGTGTAGCTGCACCACTGAGTTTACGAACACTTAACAGAACTACCGCGGAATAATTGTTCCTGTTTACACAGTTCATCAACTGGTAACGAGAAGGGTGGATTGGAATGCAGTCACTTTCACTTTTACAAAACTAATGGCAAATCCAGTTGGGTTGATTCCATTGCCTTGAAAATTAACAGTTCCGTTAACTAAAGTGCCCCTGCTATGTCAGTTGGATATTTCTATTTGTCGGAAAGTATTTGATAGATTCGGATGCAAGTTCAGTTGTGCCTGGGCACAGCTTTGATGTAGCTTTAGTAAATAATTTACCCAGAGCCTGCCGGTGTAACATTTTCGGACACCCCCCCCCCTTGTAATTAGCCTCGTCGGGGTTTCCGAGATCGGGTTAAATGTATACATTAACCCCGGGGGGTGGGGGTTCCGAGATGTAGAAATTTCTTTGTCCAGTAATAGCGGCTCCTCATGGACATAATGCACTGTTTTGTTTTGTTTTTCAAAGAAACTATGGCTGACAGTCTGTGGCTGTTGCCACTTTCTTTACCTTGTGACGTTACACACTACCTGTCTGCTCTTTCGCATGACGTGAGTCAACTCAGCTCACTGGAATTAGACTCTAGTACAAAATGACCGTCGATTTAAGAAGATTGAACTTTTTTCTTTGGAAATAAAAGTTTGTTGATTTACATTTGTTTGTAGTCCAAAAGCCTGTACTGCGTTTTTCATTTTAGGCGCTTATCAGAATGAGTTTATATATATTTTTCTGGGTGGTATTGAAATAAGTATTAAATACTACCCAGAATCAAGCGGAGTAGATCACTTGAGCTTGGACTGATTAAAAAAAGATTACTTCCAAAAATACCGTCCAAAATACTGAAAAAAGCACGACAAGAAAAAAACTAGTAGCACCTCCCACCTCCAAAAAACAAACTCGAACTCGAAAGTGTCACGATGACATTGACGACAGAGACGTTATCAAGAGCCGACGTTGTGGGATCAGAAACAACCACCGCGACTGTGATGTTGCAGCTTAACGTGGTGTATGAGAATGAAATTGTAACGGATAACTGAGGGTATCTTGATCCGTCACCTCGTTGTAATGTTCTAATCCTTAAAGTGTTTTCTTGAAAGTATAATCACAATCTCTGAGGTACTTGTGCCCAAATTTCCTGCAATCAGCTTTGTATCAATCGTTGGGAAAAACAATACAAGGCAGTAAAAACGTATACGATTGCATCAATGACGAAATTGTTAGAATGGCTATATTTGGCAAATAGTGAAAATGGAATGTTGTCGATATTACCGAGAAAAACTCAATTGTAATGTAAACATTGTAATATGCTCTGGCTGAAAAGTTATCTTTCCCATTGCTTGCTGAATATCTAGGTTTGCTCACCTAATTTTCATGGTTCAAACTACTACGTTTTTCATTTGTTACTTTGGTTTATCAAAATTAACCTTTAAATAATGTTTCAAGTAGAAATCTGGTCATGAGTTCTATTTGAATACCAGCTGTGCATTTTCAACCTCTTCTAGAATCCTGGATCCTCTCTTGTGAATTAAATTGTATAGTACACTATAGTGACTCTCAAAGTTACGTATGTTAGAGCAGCAGATCCAGGAGGGTCAAGGTCCTGTAAAGACAGGTAAGGATAGAGACGACAGCTTAAGGCGACCTTCATGCTTCTTGAGATTTACCCCACTATGTGTTTTGAGTTTCAGTCATGGTTTTTGACATTTCGGACATTTTTTTTTGACATTTTGGACATTTTTCTTGGCATTTCTGAAGAGTTTTTTTTTTTTTTTTTTTTTGCTGTGGAACAGTTGTCACATGAAATAACAATGGTTATATTTTGTAAACAAAGAAGCATGAAAACTTGTTTTGGCCCATTTCTACATTATTTTGCAATGGTAATATGTTCAAAGTAAAAACACATCATATATAATACATATACTTTATTTTAAAATAGTTGACAAATTTGTACTATGGATATTTATGTGTTTGAGATATGACTCAAACCATGACTCAAACCGAATTTTTAAAACCATGACTGAAACTCAAACACATACAGAAAGGTCACTCATGTCGAAGCAATGAATTAAGGGAAATTTAGTCAACTTCATTTGTCAAGCGAAGTCAATGTTGAAGTAGGATCTCCTCATTGAGATAACATGCGCATGCAAGGTTGCCCAATGACCCGAAACCGTGCTTTCCAAGTTGGCTATTTTTCCCTATATTCATTGAGTCGTTCTTGGATCCCCGCTGCAATGTTTCTGGATTACATCGTAATAAATCTACTCCGGGTATATCATCAATTGACTCCTGTTCTATTTAAATGCCTCTATAGAAAGGTCCTCATTAAAACTAATTTCAAGTGTAGTCAATACGAATGTCAACTTTTCAATAGGACATTTCCACATTTGGCTTTTGGATTATCTTTTAGTTTTGCCTCATGCCAATGATCTTTCAAGCAAAATACAAGAGCAACAATGAAAACGGGCTGTTGTGGAAGTCCTATCGTTCTCGACTTACCATTGACTAATACTATCAATTCCTCATTTTGAAATTTCAAATATTATTATGAGGGCTAAATATTCGGCAGAGAATATAGGGCCACTATGGTGGAGAGAAGTTACGTAACCACCCCTTTCAAGGTGATTACGTAACTTCCCTCCACCATAGAGGCCCAAATAAGGAAATGTCACGTTAAGCAAATATTGACATAAAGGTCAAATAAAGTTCAGAAAATTATAGAGAAAAA
>JBCAUG010720177.1:0-12622 GCA_038406175.1 Haplosyllis leylae | reverse complement strand
ATCTTAATCAATTTTTCTCTATTATCTACCTACCTAATGCAAAGTTACAGGTAAATTAAAACACATAATCAGATGGGACGCGACACAATTCTGATAAGAATTCTTGTTTAAACATTCTCTGATATTCCGGTTTCATGCAAACAGAACGTCCATGTCACATGGCCTAAATTATTGCATTTATCGATGACAAAAATAATCTTGACGAGACCATCGTATTATACATTGCGACATTTGCTTGTGGGGAGTAACGATAAATTTGGGATACTTTTGTAGTTAGTTTAATGTCTGTCCATTAAACTATTTTCGTTTGAGAGTTGAGTGATTATGACCTCGCCAACTTAGATGGCAGGGAATATTGTACTGAACAAGTCATACTTTGGTCAGAACATTACACCAGCTTTTGACTTGCACAGTTCCAATCCCTACCCTCCCCCCAAATGAAAAGTTCTCATGCATACCTTGGACTTCAGATATGGGTATGGCAGTTTACCACCCCTGCCAAATGTGTAAGGGCATCTGCAACCCCAAACCTGGGATTTTTTTTTTACATTTCATTCGATAAAGTTAGTGAAAATCTACCACGTGTTTTGCCTGTGTCCCAGAAACATTTCCAAATGGATTTGATAAATAGAGAATCGAGGTGAAAGTTTGCCAGGTTTTGACAGCTTGGATTCATTACAGACTTGTAAGACAATTTGGAGAATGAAGCTGCAGATTTAACATCTAGATTCTACAAATGTCTCTTGGGGAAAATAATGAATACCTTGTTCGCTGGAATATGAAGCAATGATGCTACACCCCTTTCCCACCCACCCCAAAAGTAATGTATCAAGATTTGACATATTTTTTCCAGTCACACAAGCAGGCCTTGCATTCAGAGAAAGACCAGAAGTCGATACTTTTAAAGACAGTTCTTTGTTATGTTCCAAACAACCTGGTGTATTCGTGACTGTTGAGTGTCATGGGCATGACATGTTGATTACAGAAGAGGAAATGAAGCTGAAATTGGAGCAGCTCATTATTGTATATCTCTCCTACATTCCCCTCAATTAATTTCTGAAAGTAAATATTTTTGTAAAAGTAGAACCCTTTTCATTCAGATTTTATTCACACTACATCAGTAAATGATTATATTTTTTGCTTGAATAGCCGATCAAATTGAGTGAAATATTGGCAGACTGAAGCCTAATTATGATACTGTAGTTGCCAATTTTGAACCTTGGTCTTTCTGACTATTGCCGAAGAACAAAAAAGTGAGATCTCAGAACTAAGTTGGTCTAACCTTTAGCTTTGATTAAGAGAAAAGTTTTCGGAAGCTCCTAATATCAAGAAAGAGGAAAGAAAGAAGTTCCTTATCCGGCAATTAGTTTTGTGTGAGACTGGCATTGAAAGGGGCTCCGGAAACCTGTCTGCCTGGCCAACAGAAATGGAAAATGTTCCTCAGGTACCAGACTTTTTTCAGAGACATTAATACAGAACATCCCCAAAACCAAAACGCAAACATGAGTGAAGAATTGCAAAAATAATTACACAGCCTTAAATGTGAACCTGTTATGATTTTTTCAGATAGTTCTTTTCTTATAACATCTCTCATACTTTAGTATTAAATATAATAAAATGCAAAGATATTTTGCAGTAAGAATAGATCTTTCAAGTGGAGTATTATTTTGTTGGACACCAACGCGTATTAAGCTCAGCTCGGTTGCCAAGAGTCACGCAAGATATATTTACCAAACAAAACCTCTCATTAAATATCGTCACTGAAGCTAATGTAGTTCTATTAGTACCAAAATGTCACATCATAAGCAGATGAAACCACAGAAAATATATACGAATTGCCTTTTGTCTCTAGTGGACACAAAGAAGAAAATCTTCACAAAAATATACCCCGCAAGAAGGGTTATGACTACTCCATGATCTTTATTGTTGCCTGGCAAAAGATGCACCACACAGATATTACAGCAACTCATGTGGGAACTACCTATCAGACCTTTCACAAAAGTTATGAAGGCCTATATCAGGAAATTGGGGATGGACAGTATCTGCAGATCCAGATAACTCTGCTTTGATAGTTTTGCAGTCCTACCCATCCCTTCCTTACGAAAAAAATCCTTGAGATATTGTGTGAATACCCATTAGCTACATGTATCAAAGATAACGGACTGGTGTCAGAACAAAAATTTCCTTTTTTTATTGGTAAACGGATGATGCAACCAATATCTTAAGCGATAGTCAGTGCGAGACCGATGCATGGAACAAAACCATAACTGGGAACACCCCTCAGCGTTACCATACTTGGTAGAATCCATCCACGAAATCCAAACCTACAGTACAGTTGAGTGAACATGACCGTTAGCAAACCCTCACCAGATGCTGCCACATGTGATGTGCACAGAGTAGCACTTGTAAGATAGGCATCCGTAGGATGTACGAATGATAGAAACTTGCCACCATCTCCATCCTTCAAGTTTTCAGTCTCGGGAGGGTTTCTGGAGAGGACACTAATTTCATGTAACGACCTAGCAGTAATCCCACAGCAGCTTAATTCTAGTCCGCAAAATATTATCTCAAAAGACATTCAACTCCATAGAGTTGTAATATCAAACCGTTCACTGGCATGGATAACTGATCTAGTGGCAAGCTAACTCTATTGAGGATAACTGCTCTTGACATTTCATACCAAACTGGAAGACAAATTCGAAAATGGGGAGTGCAGGTCGTATTTTCAAACTAATTAGCTAACATACCAAAAGATTGCACCCATTGCTCATGTAATGTGTAATGAAACGTGTAGCGTGTAATGAAAACAAAGAAGCAAATGAATATACATGTAGATTGAATACTTCGAATGGTGTACGACTTCAGTAATTTTTCGGTAGGTTACGTGCGTTTTGAGACTCTTTTCTTCTACACAGTCGGACCCATTAATCTCTTTTTGCAAGTTTTGGACGGATTGGTGAAAAGTAATGTTACTTCATTCCAAATGAACCAGTCTTGTATACATTAAATCTCTACATCAGATAATTGGATAAATAGAGTGTCCAATTTTGATATTTTAGTGACTTATCCTGTTACTTTGATGTGAGTATTGTCGGGGACTGTGTGTTATATGGTGAATCTTCTTATGGTATTTTGGTGGCAAAAGGAAGGCGGGAGGTACTGTGTAACGGTTAATGAAAAAGAGATTAAGATGGGAATGCGTGGGAAGAAAGATTTTTCTTATCGGAAAGATCTTGTTATTTGGGGAAAACTAATTACACTGTGTTGCTTTAGTTAACAAAACTAAGCGAATGCCAGGATAAATGAGTTAGTACACAAAAAACACCCGGATGTAGGCAGTAAAAGTTCAATCCGGTTGTATTCAATCAGTTTTATTCGGAACCTTTTAACGGTCAATCTTAAAAAATGAAATCAACAAAACATTGCTTACAATGTAAAAGGTAAGTAAAAAGCTCAAGTCAGTGATTCAAACTGAGGAAAATATCTTCGTGATCTACAAGAGCCTAGCAGCCAATCTGACTAAAATTGTAGCAATAGAAGCTGATTAAGTCATGGACAGACCTTCCAAGCTGTCTTTCCATATGAGGCTGAGGGCAAAATGTCGCAGCTCATATCTACTGAATATCAGGGATATTTTTTGCAATAGCTGTATTAACTTATCTACGTTTACTAGCAGAACGTTCTGGTTTGAGCTCAAAAATACTTTGACGCACCGCATACTTCAGCTGTCTTATTGTTCTTATTTCATGGAAGTTTCGTGTAATTAGATGAATTATCTGAATTGAACTCTAACCAGCGAGATTTTAAGTCGATCAAAGGATCTCACTTTGAAGTGACTTTGTAGCTTGGTGGTTAAAACATTGGACAGATAATCAGTAGGCTCTGTTTTCAAACCCCACACCTGAATTAGATAATTTAGCAAATTCAAAGTTGAAAAAAGAAATGATTAAATTATACTTCTAACCTCTCTACAGAAAGCGAGTGCAACAATATATCAGTGAATTTTCAGTGTTTAGTACTGCACAATATTTTCATTGACGTACACCGAGGAAATAATTATTTCAGGTGAAGGAGTCTTCCAAGGTGTCATAAGTTGAGTGGTATTAGAATTCATTGACACTGTGTTTCGTTTCAAGTTTACGTTGGACCGAAGCATATCTTATTCTGCTCATGACCAGTGTAATTTAGTGTCGACTTTTGTCTGTTGCTGCATGGGACATGGTTGACCGTAGAAAGTCACATTTAAAGTGACAGATGTTCCAGGAATAGCGCGGTCGGAAGTCTGAAGACAATTATTGCTTGGCATGTGGGTGTAATTGAGAATTGAAAAGTACCTTTTAGAGTGAAGGAAAGTTAAAAATGTAGAGTTTAAACTCTAACGAACAGGCTCTGTGCATTTTCCTAAGGTACTTTTGTATCCACTGAAAATTAGGTTTTCTGAGGACAATGTTCTATTGACAGCTTCAGAAAGAAAGAATTTTCACATGGGCAAGATGTAATTATTAAGTTGTTCCTGGCGAACTTGGTAAATAATTAATGTGGTCACAGACATTTTTTGACAAACCAGGAAATCTTGACCGATGAAGATGGTGCCGTTATCGAGAAATATAATTCACCTTTGAACATGTCCGAAAATGGGCCAGATAGCGCGTGCTCTTCTTTTGTAGGGAATGAGTAGTCGAAATTTTTCGAAATAGTTTCTTGTACCTTAGAATTGAAAACGTTAGCCAGTTTTTGTGACATTTTTGTTGCGGACCTTCACAGACCTTGGTTGTATAAATACAGACATGCGACTTGCATTGGAAATGTTGTCAAAGTACCACAAATGGGACAAAGTTCTGTGAATACATATTCTGTTTGTGTGAAGAGTCCCCAGGTGCTGTGCGAAATTACTGTAATCAGTTGCAGTACTTCTAAGAAGTAGACGAATCTTGACTTCATTGAAGGCACCAGTTGTGTGCCTGTCACCTCACAAGATCTTGTAATTATCTCGCTGATTACTCCTGAGAGATGTATGTAAGTGTATGTAATTATCTAGCCTTAATTATTATTTGAACGCATTTAATTATTTCTTGTTGCCGAAAAATATAAATTGTCAAGCGTAATCAACGGTACTATGATTGAAACAAGTGAAGAGAAAAGAAGTGAAAATTTAGTTGAGGGTCACTTTTGTTGCACTATGTTGCATATTCCATCTTGAGGAAAATAAATAACTGACAGAAACATTGTGATCAAAACAACAAACGAAGTCAATTAATTTGTCTGGGACAAATTGCTTTGTAATATTTTAGAAATTTGTGTGTTGATTTTGAAACTAATCTTCTTTTTTTTTTTCTTAAAAAAATTGTTTGACGTATCAAATGGGCCTTTTACGTTATGTTTTGTTCTTTCTGTCTGCACGGAAATGTCTTTCAGAGAAGTGCATGCCTATTCTGCAGCCCTAGCAAATGAAAGAAAATGAAAATTATGAAGCACATACAAATTGTTGAAATATACTTTAATTACGTACAGAAACCATCTCAGTTGGTTGAAGGGAAGTTATTTGTTAGTTGGTCTTAATAATTTAATAATTATAACAATACCTTTACACTACTTGGCATTAAATTACAGTAAATTTTTACCCAGCAAACAAAATGTACATAGTGTGGGGACGTTTCCGAACTCGCACACGTACAATTTGTGAGAGCATTGCTAAGTGGGATTCCATGGAGACTAGCTCAAAGGAAATGTCATTTATGACATATCTCAAACATTGCGAAATATGTAGATGCAGGATTTATATTCGGATGGGAAAATTAACGTGTTTGTATTCCACTCTTGTATCATTATATCCGGATATCAGCTTTTTACTCCATCTATGAAGCCAAAGGTCCGTTTTTGTATTCATCAAACTAAAAAGTCTCTTGAATTATGAGATGATATCATTGCTAATGGGACCCAACATAAGGATGTTTGGATAGAGTGTTTTTGGCATAATTATCTCATTGTCATTGAATCAGTTGATCGTCTTTGTGAAATGGACTGAAAAGGTTAATTTGGACTAGAGGCTGCACATCAGGTACATTAAAGGATGATTTCGCAGTGGGGTTTAAATTTTCTTAATGTTTTATTGTAGAAATCTGTTACTGTCTTATCCATAACCAACAAGTTTGTTTAGTTTTGCAATAGAGTCGTCAAAGCGCAAAACCTCAGGTTCCAACTTTTGATTGTAGCCGTATTTAAACTTTCAAAAGTCGAAAACTTGAGAAACTTAACTTACAATCAAAGGATACCCATTAAAGCGACGTCAGTGAATAGAAGTTAATGTTGTCGAAATTGCAGCGAGATTGGTGTTTCCAGAAAGTAACTTTTACGTTTCAAGGTTGACAGGCGTCAGGGTCTTATCAATTGAATGTTATGATCTCACCCTCGTGTACTGTCACTTAAATTCGTTTAACAAACCTAGACATAAGACAAAATGAAGACGTTTGAAGCTGTGGAATCGTGTGTGTTCAGACACTTCTCTGTAAAGAGACACGCTGTTAAAGGTTATGCGGAAAGCTTTTTACTTTGAGAAGATTTGTCGGAAGTTATACAAGTATTAGCCCTAAATAGACGTTGATACATTGAAAGTTGTTATCCATAAAGTTCGTGTGTAATGTTTCTTCTGTCAGAATTGTCAAAGTAAACCAGAAGAGAGTCGTTGAGTTCAGAATGCTTTAGCAGTCAGGTTTTTTACTGACCATAGGAAAAATGCAGTGCCAAAAACAAAAACGGTATGCGACTTTAAATTTACAGACGATCCATAAAATTATCTCAGTGCTATTTCTTTTATAATCAGACAAAACAATTTCTCAGTAGGTATGAAAACTATGGTATGTAAGAGTGTGGTGGTTGCTCTGGTGTCCTACTTTTACAGGTATGCAGACCCTTTTATAGGGTCAGTATAACCAGAGGCATATCAAGTGAACCATACAAAGTAGTTCCTACATGACCCAGAGGGCTACCAAGAGGTCAGTTTTTAATCCCATCGATTTTGACTTGCAGAATCATTCTAAAATGGTTTTAGAGCCTTTTCATGGTAATAAAGGCAAAAAACTCATGGTGGAAGTGCCACTTCTAGTGACAAGATGTGACACACACATGTAATATCTGTGCAGCATTACACTTTTTCATACAGATTTCCTCAAGATGGTCTTTTTCTTGCTTTATTTTTAATCCCATCAATTTTGTTACCTGCAGATTCATTTTAAAATGGTTTTGGAGTGATCAAAGCTTTGATACAGCTGTAGACCATGGAGGAGATGGGGGTTGTTTGGTAAAAGCACCATCACAAGGGATGTCATTTTTGGGATTTAGTAACATTTCTAAATGGCATAAATCTATGTAATTGAGTGATTTTAAGTTTCAAACCTCATAATGTGGCAACTTTTATTCCAGAGGGTGGCAAGGACAGATATTTTATCTGGTAAATGGTGTCAGTGAAAAGTTACAGAGGACAGGTCTCAGTTCTTTTAAAATCTTTGTAACTGGATGGTCATTGGACGGTCAAGAGAAACAAGCTGGAAGAAAAAGTAGTTATGAAATGAAGCACAAATTATGTGAGTAAATGTTACTGAGGAAATTGAAACAAGATTGCAAGAAAAAGAAACTGAAGAGAAGGCAAGAAAAGATAGGAGGAATAACTTAATAGTCTTTGTGATCAACGAAAATCAAGCTACAAACCAAAAGGACAAGCAAACTGAAGACATAAGAGAAATAAAGAAGATACTGAAGGAATTTTGTGAGGTTCAACTAAATGAAGAACATGTTGCTAAAGTAATATGTTTGGGAAAGTACACTGAAAGCAAGAAGAGACCAGTTATAATAACCATCAAAATAGAGGAAAAGAAGAAAGAAATATTCCAAAACTTGCAGAAACTGAGAAGATATGTTGAAAATATCACAATCACCCATGACCTAACACAGAAGCAAAGGAAAGAATTACAAGAGTTAATCAATGAGGCCTTGAATTTCGTGACCATTCTGTTTTTGCATTGCATTCGTCAGGGCAGTCAAAGCATGAAGTCAGTGAATTTGTACTCTCCTCCAAATTTTTGTTTACTTATGCACCAAGACGAAACTGAATTTTAGGAACCTATTATGAGAATCCTGTCTTTCACTAAAGCAATACAAGAACCCAAATTCTCGAAAGATAATACAACTGACTTTTATTTCAGGGTTACTTATTCAGTTCGATTCCTTGGAATTCGCTAAAAGGACAAATTCCACTGTTGCTCTTGATTTCCCTTTAAGTTAGAATAAAAACGGTGTCTACATTTTCACTCCGATGTTTTTTGGGCACGTTTTCTGGTTGTACCTTGTGAGGTGTAGCGTTGGACACCCTGTATTGGGTGTTCCACTAGAAAATGTCTGCAGTCATTTGCATTCCCTTCAAACCCAATCAAACCTCAGAATATCCCATTTCTTTTCATATCATTTTAGCTGGCTATAGCTTGTCCACTTTTCATTTCCTGGATGCTATCATCGTGTGCCATAACTACAGGAAAGGTCACTTCTGGACTTCAGGACTATGCTTCCACGAGAACATTAAGTAGAGATTATACGCTTCGATGAGGTCATATTTAGCACATATTTCTCTATCCGGGTACCTTTACCCGGCAATAGACGGTAGCAGGTTGACCTTTTTTCACAGAAGTGAATAAAGAGGTACGAGTAAAGGTTTGAAGGATATCCACCTGTTTCATGATTTCAAGGAAGTGGTGAAAGTGTAAAGGTCAGAATGAGGATACGAATTTTCCGGATTGCCAGCCTAATACTACCTACACACATTTAATACATATCTTACCTTGCTAATCTTGATTCGCAACAGCAGCCTACATAGTTAACTTTCCTTCTTTCTGTTTTTTTTTAAAACTTTTTGGAGGACACAAGTCCTTTTTGTGGGGCCACTGATACCCCTGTTTTGGACTGGTGACGTCTGCCATAGGTTTCAAAGCCAGGGTGGATCCCTCACTCGTGTGCTTTCTTGCCTGCATGCAATGGATTCCTCACATTCACCTCTGGTGCTACACCTGCTGACCTCTTGATGGCCAGCATGGCAGCCAGTTGCGTTCCCTACATGCATGTAGCAGAGGTAGGATGCTTGGATTTGAAGGAGAGACCTCCCGCACAGCAAGCAGACACGCTATCCACTCGGCCACCGCGACCGACTAGTTGACTTTCCTTTATAATCTAGGAATATAACAAAACAATCCAAACACAAGAAAATTTTAAAAGTCAAAGAAAGGAAGTAGAGGGGCCATGAGGGGCTAGCTTTAGATTCGACTCCTGTGCATCTGTAGTATCTTACCGGTGTGCCGTCATGAATATTGGAAAATTACCACGATGAGGACGTTTATACAATAATTTATTGATAATGCTCAATGGTTTCCTTGCCTCAGGAAAAATTAGGGAAAAACAAAATTTTCTTCGAGTCAGGGAATTTTCAGGAATTGTTCGCTATTCGACTCATATTGAGGGACTCATATTCAGGAAATTTTGTCATGGCAATTTAGTTTCTTTCTGGAACTGATCAACCTTGCTTTTTTTCTAGTCCCCTATTTTTTTTTTAGCTTTGCTTTACTCACTATACATTTTCACCTTATATTTTCACAATACTTCATGGTCAACATTCCTATGCTGTCATGGATGTTACTAATTAAAATATTGTAAAGATGTAAAGACATTCAATATCGATGGGAAATGGTTATGGTATGATGTAGTCTGTCAAATCCTTTGCCCCTTCACTTCACTATTTCAGCAAAATTATTTGTAAATGATTGGTAGCTACTCCGTATTTTTTGCAGTTCAAAACCCTAGATGTGTAGTGAGATTATCCAGAAGAACAATAAAAAGTGCCTTTGTGTCTTTACTTTGAAAAAATAATTGTCAAGGGAAAATAGTTGTTCGTCAGGGTAATTTCAGGGAATTTTGAACTGACCGAAATGCGGCAACTCTGTCGTATGTGTGTATGCGTGTATGTCGTAATTTCCTAGTTTGATATTCACATTAATGTACAAACAATAGGCTTGAGGATAAATGATTAATAAAATAATGAAGCCAATTACCAGAACTTTCAAGAATCCAGCTTCTTGTTTCTATCAGGTTCTTCTCTACACCATGTTAGTCCCAGGGAATGAAGAGATGTACAAAGGACTAAAACCAAACTTACAACACAGTCATAAGTGTGCGTTGTATGTCCAAATTATCTTTTGTAAAATATTTACAAATTGTACAAATCTGAACCCACACAGTTTCATGCCAATTCTAGGTAATTCCACCAGAAAGAAGAAACGTGACAAGTTTAAAATGTGACTTAGTGAATCGCTATTTAAAGAAACTTAAAGCAATCTCTGGCCGAAGCCAAGCTGTCGAGAAACAGGACAGGTAACAGCATCAGTTCACTTGATTTCCCATCGTATCAGACCCATTTTATGTTGTAACACTGTGGAAGAAAGTGCAACTATTGTAGGGCCTGATGTGACCTTATCAAATCCTTTAGGAACGGGTTTTATTCTGATTTGAATTGGGTTCTTTAGGTACAGAGAAGAGAAAGATTTTATTCTTGTTCTGACACATAATCAATCTACGAGCACGACATTAATTCCATTATTTGAATGACATTGGATGTAGACAATTAGAATTTCAATCTGAGGTAGAGTTTCTAATGGCGTTTGGCTGATTTTGATCTGTATTATGTCATGTTTGATTAGCTTAACATTACAACTATTTAATGACAAGTTGATGGAACCATTTTTCAGGTAAAAATCTTCATTCGGCCATGCTATCGTGTAAGGACTTTATACACCAAAACTAGGTGTGGCGGTGTCTTCTTATTTTTATGTTGGTATTTTCTTTTATCAGAGTAGCCTATATTGTGATGAAAGCTTTGAGAGTAAGTGTTCTGCTGTTTCAAAGATGTTTTTAATGAGACTGGTCATATTACAAACTTTTGACGGTACTTGGTAGTCAACGAATGACCACGCCTTAATTGTGTATGATATCCTACTCATGTAAATGGGAAGATTCTTTGTGTTTTCTTTGAGATCAGTATCAAATTTCCTGTGCATTGTGATGAACAATACTCCTGTAATAGCTTCCATAATGAGTTACCCAGATGTATAGAATGCAATGTCTCTGCACACACAATGAGTTTTGAAGAGCAGTTTTAGAAAGTGAAACGAAAGTAAGTGTAATCGTGGAAACAGAAACTGCCATATTTAGAACATTCAATCTAGAGACTCTGGTGCAAATTCCGCCTAATGCACGTTTCACCATCAGGGAAATTGTGTCATGTTCAAGATCAAGATGTCACATCTCACGAGAGGCAACGATCGACCACATTTCTTGTAACTTTTCAGTCACTGAATACCAAGTCGTTGCCATTTTAACTGAACATGTTAACTTAAACTCTGTGGACACTATTTTGTTTGAATGGTAAAATTTAAACGATAAAAAAGGAGAGATAATTTCAGAGTGTTTGTCAAGCAAGATCAATTATTGCTGGCATTCTGTTTTCGCTATGTGGCATTTCAACCTGTCAGTTAATTAGTCATTTCATGTTTCTGCTAAATAAACTTAGTTCTACTCCATAGGAAATTGAGGCCCCCAGTCAAGACTCCAATCGGACTATCTCTGGGAACCGTAGTTATTTGTGATAGTTGGGTACTCATTTTAGTACTCGTAGAATAAAAATATGATTTTTTCTTGGGTTCTCTGTTGGAAGTAATGACTGTTCGCTGCTAGCTGACATTAGTTATTGAGATACTGCTTCATGGTTTTAAGTTCTTCCTGCCTTTTTATCTAGCACACTTGAATATTGTATTCCAGGGAATTTATGTTGTAAAATTATTGAATTCGCAGGAAAACTGGATGACATATTTTTGAATCCTACAAGGTCTGAAAAACAAACAGTTGTTTTTAACGTAATGCAGCAAATTACCGTTATCTGACGCCCCTGGTAAACGTATCAGTTACATTGAATATTCTCCGCGAGTTAGCAACGATGCTAATTGTCCGTGTTCCTCAAGTGATAATAAATGTTGTCTGTCATTTTGCCTGGTTAATTACCATTAAGTGATGACATTGAGATGTATAGAAAAATACTTCTTACAACCTGGATTTACCTAGGTGAAGTTTTTATTGAAGAAACGATTGCAATTATGCACTGAGGCAACAGCCGACAGTGTTTCAGGCTTGATAGAGTATATTATTTCAGTCGTTACGGTAGAATGAAAAAGAATTTTTAAAAAGCAGCAAGAAAGTGAGGGATTATGAAAATAAAATGTCTTCTACATGGGTAATATTCAAATGGAACGAATGACTTTGTGTCTGACAAACTGGTGACTTCATGCTTATTCGTTGAAAACAGTCAAAGTGTATAATATTTGTTCCATTTGGCATTTGCAATACTTGTATATTACGCCTGAAACATATGCTTGTTTCAGGGATCGTATTTGTGAAATATTACTTCTAAATGTCAGGTACTGTACATGGTCAAGTAAATATGTGTCACGGTTAAACGAACAAGGTGCGTCCCCGTAACCTTTCTGTACTTAGCCGGCCAAGCCTCTCTCTTGCAAAGAGAGGGGAATAGCCGGTT
>JBCAUG010720166.1:0-12622 GCA_038406175.1 Haplosyllis leylae | reverse complement strand
GTACTGTGTGAGGCTGAGTACTCCCCACCTGTGGACTGACAAACACCTGTGAAACTGTTACCTCCTCTCGTACTACGTACGCGGTCGGTAAATATAGACTCCCATCTGTAGGAGTCGACTGCCCTTCCGCAGCAAAACACTAAGTGTGCGATGGATAAACAATTGCGCATGTTTACAAAAAAAATGTCAGTCTTAATAAGGCACAACATCAGTAATTTAATTGGAGAAATATCAGTGATTCGGCACAATCTCTTACCATAAAAAATGACGATTGTTACGAAAGAAAAGAAATAAAATGTGTTCTTTCAGAAAGCGTACTTTGTGATGGGGCAATAAATCGTATTTGTGGTGACATTGTCTGAGCATTTACCCATCACACACTATGCCAGTATGTGTAGCATTCTCATTTGCTCCGTCTTGCGCAGAATCATCGAAGCAACCCCCAGAAATCTTGCAAAATAAATAGGGTCTGGGACCCCTCCAGTACTCGGCGCCCCTCCTGCTTGAATTCCTGGATCCGCCTGTGATTAGTACACATGCATTAAATTAATTGTACTCAGTGGCGGATCTAGGAATACCGGGGGAGGGGGGGCAAAACTGAAGGGGGCAACCTATTATTTGGCCAATTTTTCCGAAAACTGCATGAAAATGAAGAAATTTTGGGCCGGTGAAATGTTTTCAGTCACCCCCCCAGGGGTGTACGAACGTTGATTTCAATCACCCCCACTTGTAATGGTTAATCACACTTTGTGATGGTTAACCGGATTGCATGACCGACTGTAAAAGTTTCATGACCAACTGTAAGTTTTACAGTTGGTCGTGAAACTTACAGTCGCTGTTCTGTGTAAACCCTATGTAAAAGTTTCATGGCTGACTGTAAAAGTTTCGTGACCGACTGTAAAAACCTAAAGTCGGTCACAAAACTTTTACAGTCAGTCATGCAATCCGGTTAACCATCACATTGGGGGGCATAAGAAAAGGGGGGGTGAATGAAAACGTTACACCGGGGGACGCTAAGGACACGTGCCCCCTACCCCGTTATGTAAGTCGGAAGCCATATCATCATTATTCACTGCAAGCAAAAATAAAAGAACATTCTGTATTTGTTGTTATTTAGTGGATTTACATTAAAGTATTCATTGCAAAATATTTGGTTACACGAATCGTTTCAATAACTAAAATGAAACTGATTTTGAAATCAATGACATCAGCACCAGTTACTTTGTAAAGGTAATGATTCAGATTTTATTATTCAATTCCGCAAGCCACAGCCTTGCAGTATTAATCTATTGATTTACAGTGAAGGAAATATGCTCATTATTCCATCGCAAACACGTGTACCCCACACCACAGACCATTTTTGTGATTTTCGAAAAAGACCTGACAAAATACAGGTTAGGCACCTCGACGGTCAATACTGCATCCACCACTGTATGCAAATGTATCACAATTAGTCAATTCCAGACATTTTTTCCACGGACTACTCCTCCTCCTGATAAAGTTAAAGAATGATACCCATCACCCAAATGCACTGAAATATGTCACAATTTGTAAAGCAGTAACGGATGAAATGGGCGGAGTCCAAAACTGTATTTCCAAATATGACCGTCAAAGTTAAAAGAAAATAATGGCCAGAAGTTAGAAATAAAGATAAGATTTTTAGCCTCTGTAGTCATTTCTGTATTTATCACCTTTGAATAATTCCTCTTAGTAACCATTCTTCTAGCAATTTTACTAAGTCGGTAAGACAATTTGCTGTATTTTCTATCTTTCACTCTCCCCAGCCTTCTTGAATTTCCCCATTTGTATTCAATGCATTTGTCTTGCTATTTACCAGACTTTTTTGTTGATCTTGATCGAAATGAAACATGTTTGTTAATAATTTCTTCACTTGCATCACCTTCAATTAATTCATGACGTCCCAAGGTTTGACATTTTATTCTTTACGCTACTTGATTCCAATCCGCAGACTCCGAGGAATTCAATTTCACTTGGTATCAACCCTGAGACGGTACAAATATGAAGGAACCTTGAAACAGTAAATGGGAAACAACTTGGTTGTAAATATATTAGCAATTGTAGAACCAATGTTTGTTTTATAATTACAATATTACTTTTAGCGTGAGCCTTGAGCCAAGGTTCAAACATTCAGAATTGATCTGACAACTACTGAATTTACTGCTTTGAGGTCAGTACCAAATGAACCATTCCGTGAGCACTCATGTGTAATGTCACACTTGTGTAGTGCGGTTTACATGTTGTTGGACGTTATTAAAGCTTTCCTTTAGTGGAAATATTGTTACAGCGCTGTTCCATGCGAACATTGGATATCAAACTGCATATATACATAGACTACCATCAAATGTACCTTGGATTAAATTTTTAAACTGGATAGTGGACTTGGAGCGAAGGACATCCCCAGAAGACCTTTTTAGTGCGGAGAATTTGCCCACAACGGCAAGGTAAGGTTTTACATTTTCTACATATTTGGTTCTATTTTTCCATCCTGACCCCATCATGTTGCATGTCAGGAGCAAGGTAAAGAATGTCATAGTTTTGGGCGAAAGTGTCAACCTGAATGAATGGAAAAGATGAAATGACACACCTATGCATCTTCAGTTGATGTAAAAATCCAAGTCAATTCCTTTCTTAACGTAGATTTCTATGGTCATGCGTCTGTCTGAATCTGTCCCTTGTCTTGTTCAAACGGGTATGATCAAATGGAACTGCGGACTTTGTGCCATGGTTTCCAAAGCCATAATTGAGTACTTTTGCAGATATTTTTCAATTTCTATATCAAGCTTTTTGTTAATCAACGATTGATCTTCCACCATTATGAAAGTTTACAATTTCCTAGCGCTTTCCAAAAAATGAGAATTTACAACGCATTGTCCTTCAAACATGTTGATTGTATCAGTGTCCATCGTAATCCTGGTGTAGAAATTGAATATATTTTACAATGCAATCTGTGATAAAATGAGTTATACAGGTCGTTTTGTTTTACTGGGTGATTTTAACTTCAAACATAATGCAATGTTGTCAGTTTCCTTCGCATTAAGTGATCACTTTGAAGAAAAATCTGTCTGTAGCAACCAGAAAGAAAATCTTCACATTTTTTTACTTCTGTGTCACAAATCAGAATCAACTATTATTTATAACCAATATATTCACAGACAGACAGTTTAGTTTGTAATTGGAAAACCTCCAATTTTGATCTATCCAAGCTGTCACAAATAGGTGAAGAGAGAGATTTTAAAAATCATGTCAAATTATAGTTCTATTCTCGAATGAAATGCTAAAATAAACATGGAAAAAATCAATACGAATCTAAATATTTGACGTAGGAATCTTATGATTGATTGATTAGTTGTCCATTAAGCCACAACTCAGCTGATTAGGTTTCTGCACAGGTAGGGAGCTTTTGTTAATTGAATTTGTACGCAACGAGAAGGATAGCAGAGTGAGGAAGTAGTGAGTCCAGAGGGATTGAACCATAGCCCTGTCAAAAGTGGTTAAGATCATTACGAGAAATTAACGTAAAGTCCGCTATCCAATAATCTACACGAACACTGTTCGCAATACAATTTTATTCATAGATACCTCAACAATACCTGGAACAACAATGCTCATTCGTCAATTGCAACTGTACAGCCAAAAAAATGAAAGAATAGAGAAACTAAAAAATGTCAGCAATTAAATAATATATGTAAAAAAAATCGTGCTGGTGTTCGGAGGATTATGTTAGGTTTTGTTTCTGGCATTCGTGTTTTACCGACTTTGTATTAGATTCATTAAATTAGATGAATTAGCTAAATTCAACTAGAAACAGTCAAGTATGACTGTAAGGTATTGAAAACTTTACTGTGTCTCTCACTCACAGCCTGCTCATTGGTGTAATGATTAGCAAGCCTGACTGTGAATCAGTAGATTGGGGGTTCAAGTCTCAAAAAGGACTTTTAATTAGTTGAATTAGATGAATTTTCCGATCAAGAGTTGGAAAAACTCAATTGTCTTTGACTACTTCTAATTTCACTCACGAATATAATGAAATTTAGAATCTCTCATATTTTATCTCAGAGACAAACACAACTCAATAGTAGTTGTGATATTGCTTGGTGTAAAGTCTGTACACAAAAACCGCAGAAAATTTACTCAGATCAAACAAGCGAGGCTTACGACGAACGTGCGTTACCAGGTATCTGTTAAAAACTCGAGCCAAAATAAAAGCCTGGGCAAAATAACTGCAAATACACCATTAAAGTAAATCGTCAGTGAAAAGAAAGATTCAGAGTTATAGTTTCGAGATTCACAAATAATAAAGTCGTTAATCAAAAATGTGTTTGCCAGTTTAGGGATTCGTTGGATAAATAAATCCTCTATATTTTTGAGTTAATGTTATTTATTGGATCAAAAAGCCCCCCACGCAAGTCAGTGTCACGCTATTTTGTCCTCATAGACTTTCTCTTTCAAAAACAGAAAAAAATTCTGAGACAGAGATAATGCCTTTTGACGTGAGTCAGTCTACTTTTAGGACAAAATAAGACACAAAAACCTGCGATAATTTTTCACGAGGAATAGATGAAATTTGGAGGAGTAACTCCCCCCCTTAAACATTTTAATTCATTAAGTTTTTTGTACATTAAGTACAAAAAGATTACCCCCTGAAAACACAAAAATGCCAAATAAATGGTAACCTGTGACATTGTGCTGCATGGGACTTGAACATAACCCGAAATACATGGTCTGTAAATTACCTGGGACAAGAACTAATCACATATCAGGCAAAACTTTGACTGGTAATCTTGTCGGTGGATTAGTGTCAATTGAGATTTCAAAATCCTTTAAACTGAGAGATACCAACTTTTATAATTTGCAAGTTAGAGAAATATCTGTGAACAACTCGAATTGATATTTCAAATAGTTCAATTTGAAGGAGTCCGATACATACAAGGAAATGCCACCAGAATTTTCTCAATTGTTACTGATAGGCATGGACACAGAGCCTGGCACTATCGTACCAGTTTTGTCCTTGTTCCTTCATTTTGCTCATTTCTTTATATACTTCACTACCTACTCATGTTGGCGTCTTTTTGAGACAGCTAACAAAGTGCGACGTTGTTATTGGTAGAATTTGGTCAGTGAGTAAATTGTTGGCTGGATGTACTCTGTGAGTTAATTTCAATGACGTTGTTGGACTATCAGCATGATATATATTGATACTGCCATAAGTACAAAGATGAAAGCAAAGTATGTGCATGGAAAACTCAGTCATGCACAAAGAGCATGAACCTCAGTCCATTTGAGGATGATACTTTAAGATAAAAAGTTGCAAGCCGATGGGTCTGTTGCAATACTTCAACTCTCAGTATGATTTCTTGCTTCCCGAGGCAAATTTGGCTTGCGAATTTGTAGATAAAGATAAAAATTTACTTTGTTCCTTCTCAGTGGTGCCTTTGTACTAAATTGTAATTTTTCCACTGTTTAAAAATTCATACACATGTCTGAGAATTCTATTTTAAATTTATATCACTTAAATTTTGATTTGCAAAATTAAAGACATTTTGTCGATAAAGTTGAAGACGAAGTAACAAATGTAATTTTATTTAGTTTAGTATTGTTATTTTGAAGGCATTAATGGACAGGCAATCCTCTGAGAGGTTATATTTAATACTTTTTGCTTTTTCGTATTTTTGTGCAAGACACTTTGGCTATGGCTGGCATAAAAGGCACCCACTCTTAAAATCTTGCAATCAACCATGATTACACAAAAGGGCTGCCTCTTAAACATTTTTAGTTGAAACACCAGACACTTTAGAAAATCAGCACGATGCGTTAAAAGGGTCTTTCTTTTTCCTCATATTGAGAATTCATCATTGAGAAGAAGCGAGAGAGAATTAAGCCCAGCCTCACACATAAAAATAATACATAAAAGTCACTGCTTAATTTGTAAAGCTAAACATGGTCATTATCACTGGGAGTAAGTAACATGATAGATGTCCTATCTGATTCACCCGTAACACAAGAACTTCTCCTGTTTTAAAGAATGCATTGAAGGTAAAAGGTTTCTGCAAGGGAAAGTACTTTGTCCAGCCTCAAGCTACACAGTAGCTGATCTAAGGAGGCATTCCTGACAAGCAGTATTACAGAAATAATTCCTCAAAAGATGACCACCGAATGCATCCATGAGGATTTCATATGTTTCTTGCCTCCCTACGTCATTAAATGTTTCGTTAATACTAAAAACATATAATGTAATGCTCCTCAAGTCAGCTCAACATTTGTTTTAACATGATTTTGCGCACCTTTTGCCCAATCTTTGTGGATATCTAAATCTGCTTGCAAGAGTAAAAGGGACAAGGTATCAGAAATGACTGGAGGGTCCCAAGTGTGTTAATGAAAGGAAATTTCTCGTTATGACAGCGTACCAGATTTTAGACTGGAGACAAATAGTTTCATCAAGGATATGTCATTGCTGAGGGTGCAGAGGTCACACGAAAGTAGTTCAACCGTAAATTTGTACATTACCAAATACTGAAATACTTTGATGATCACTTAAATAATGTGTGTGTACAAGGTGTTCAGAGAAGCAAATAGATCTATGACCATTTGTCCAGAAGTAAAGGTCTATCACTGACTATGTCATTTTGTTCAATAGATACTTTTTAATACGAAAGCAAATATTGTTTCAGGTCCGTAAGTACATAGGCCAGGGCAAAGGCTAGCAAGAAATTATTGTCTTGCTAAAGTAAGTTGGAACATTGAAAGCCTAAACATGCAAATGAGTCAGGACTTTTTATTCATGTACTATTTAGCATTCTAGTACCTGTGACATGGTGTGCTTATGGAGTTATGTGGTATTTTTGTAACCCTTTTACCGTTTGAATTGTGAATTTATTTGGTTTGAACCAGTAAAGTTGAGCTTAAAATTGTGAATGTGGATGAAATAGAAACGATTTCTAAACAGATAGAATTATTGGAGAAGGGTGTTTAAAAACTATACCTACTTCGCCGATGATACCTACATCGTGCGCTATTGAAATCCCTACCCCTCTAAATTTCTCATTTTTCACACGATTGAAAATTTACGACGTTCAGTATCTCAGCGATTCAACCTCTCAACTTCTATCCTTTTGTGGCATGGACTTTTACTTGAAATGACGGGCAATCCTTCAAGTGCGACATTGAACAGTGATGAGAACAACTTTTGGTTCTCAAAAGTTCAATAAAACTACCTTTAAATGTAGTGATGAGAAGGGTTAAGTATATTCACAATGTAAGATAGAGGCTTCACTGCGTATACAGGTTATATTATTCACAAAAAGAAAGCATTTGGCAGTCTTTTAAATATTAAATAGCAGGAGAAATTTCTTTACAGTTCAGCTGAAGGACATGTAAGCCAATTTTTTGTGGCCGAAAGATTTCCCAGAAA
The DNA here is from genome assembly GCA_038406175.1 of Haplosyllis leylae. NCBI lineage: Eukaryota > Metazoa > Annelida > Polychaeta > Phyllodocida > Syllidae > Haplosyllis > Haplosyllis leylae. The sequence goes on along the minus strand of JBCAUG010720166.1, from coordinate 5,193 downwards.
GTTCATAATTGTTTAGAGGGCCCCTTGTATTAGTTAATGTGACTCTTCGCAAAAAAAATTGAACCAAGATTTTAATTTGATCAATTAAGGAATTTTAATTAATCAGTGAGTCTAATGGTCCTTGCCTATCATGATTACATTGATTAAAACTTCGTGTTGAATTTTCAAGCATTACAAAATATGCAAAATAAAAATGGTTTATTTGAAGAATGTGACACATTTCATGTCAACTTGTGTAACACGTATGGTTATATGCATTTTGTGGGGAGGGGGATATCACAAAAAATGTTGAAGGTCCCCATCTGTGGCAACAAATAATCAAAAACTTGATATTGTATGATTAAATTTTGTGTTGTCAAAATATTGTAGTGAATATCATCCAATCATAAACCTTACTCACAATTTCAAACGTCCTGTAAAAACGTTGTTTTACAGTTTTCTACTTATAAAAGCTACAACTCAAATGGCACAAGATGGATTTGCAAGGACAAAACTTCAGTGAAAAAAGTTCGACTCTTCTGAAATGAATTGATGTTTGCCTTGTAGAACTGAACAGGTATGGCTTGATACAAACTACATGGAAAAGATGTGACTGGAAAAGGAAATGAAACATGGAGAACACCGTGCAGACCGGATGAAACACTGGATTACTATTGTGCTTTAAATTCTGGATAAGGCCTATCAAGGATCAATTCTAAATATGGATTGGAAGAAACACCACACAAGGTTTGTGACCTGTTTACTTTTAAACACATGCTTTACCGAAAAAGCATCAATAAACGTTTGGTTACCTGGCAGTGAACGGTTTACAATTTGCAATACTTCAATCGGGAATGTAATATCAGTTCAAGAGATTTTAGTGAAGCACCATCAGTATTCACTTAAATGAACCAAAGAAATCAATCGTATTGCAAGTTTCTTTCAGTGTAGTATAATTTTTTATCAGATGAGAACTATCTCGAAACCCATTTTCAGCACAACGCAAGACTATATTTTTTGTTTCAAGTAACATAATAAGTAACAATTGTTCATTAATTTCTCCTGAAATTACGCAAGGCAAACTCCAGACTTACCCACAACCAGTCATTATTTGTCATGAATGGAGGAAAGTGGAACTATTTTTTTCGAATTATTAACATAAGAAATTTCTACCACAACTTACGTTTAACCAAAGTAACTCAACGAGCTAGATTAGGGCTGGTACCGTCCCCAGAATTACTGACCATGTTGTCCTTTCATGTTTTTGCTTATATTGAAGCAACTATCAAATAGATTCATTCCAAATGTAGCTTCTACGAGGGACAAATGATAATTTCATCATATAAACTACATTTCAAAGGACAATGGTCAGTAAATTTTTCATCTTAATCTCCATGAATTTAAATGAGACGCATACTATAAAATGTATTTATCCGTCATACATAATATACATTTGGAATAAATAATAATTAATAGTTGTTATATCCGGATTCCAGAGTCTATTCAGAATTACATTTAATAAATCTATGTGAAAAGAAAGAAACTGTTGTTCAATTTTAAAAATTTTATTTCCTCAGCACACAATTCTAAGTACAAGTTCTCTCTATGAAGTACACATATCAACTGGTAAAGCTGTGCAAGCTCCTTTCTTTTGTGAAGCTGCACTTTGCTTCCCAGTAAGGCTGCTGACATCTGCAGCTTAAACCTTAAACTATCAGTACATGTAGGCTTTATTTAGCTAATATAACATAGTTGTTTGAATATTAGCAAAAAAAAATTAAGGATAACATGGTCAGTAACTCAGGGACCTGTAGATGCTTTTGATTGACAACTTGAACAAAAAGCCATATGGCACAGAAATTGCTATGTGTCCTCAAAATGAGATTCTCACCAACTTATCATGAAATGATGCGTATGTTAGTTTTATGCTGAAACTCGTTTAACAGGTCAAAGTAATTTCAAATTTAAGGCCAGAGTCATTCAATATCAAGGTCATTTAATAAATTATTTTAACCTATATTGAAGTTTGCTCATCTAAAAGCCAAAGTCACTCAGTATTGATTAAATATAAGCTACAAATTGTCAAATTGGTTTTAGTTCATTTGTTCATTCTGTTGGTGACTCGGTTGTAACACGTGCACCTCGTACAACTACCCATTCCAGAGAAGACTGAAAACCTGGTGTTTTTACCTTAGGGGGTTTATTTCACTCTCAGATTGATTGAAAATTGGGGTAACTTTATGGTCCGTCTCATGAGACCCCATTGGTTTTGCCAGACATAGCTCTGGAGAACGTAAAAGTTTACCTTGTTTTGTCAACAGCATATGACGTACAGAATAACCATTGCAAAACATTGAGTTCAACCAAATATAGTTGTCTACATTATTTACTCACCGTGAAATTAGAGATCGATTCATTTGGCCGTAAATGTGAAAGATGCGAAACATACGAATTTAATGTTTTTATTTGCAGACCTTAAAGCATGTTGACCTTAAAGTGAAAGTAAACAAACGTCCAAAGCTGAGATGACTATTTTTGCTGCAACTTTCTGTGTTGGTTTTCTTGTACTTGTTTGCACAGTCAATGTTACTTTTTTGTCACTGGTTGTAAAACGACAAGTTGCTTATCTTACACAAAAGTATTTTCTGTAGGTTCTAAAATGAAAGAAACCCTGTTCCAACCATGAGACCACTTTCAGTAAGAGTACAAACCATGAAACTGTTGCTAATCAATCATTTTGGCTTCGGTAATTCTTTACGAATACCAAATGTTATGTACTGTGTGACTTGTAAAGATTTGTCACTTGTGGCTTCAAGTTTTATGCAAAACCAGGTTGATAAATATTTATAAGTTTTTGTCCCCCCTCCGAAAAAAGACAAAAATTAAAACCTAAAACTAAATAGAACCCGCGATGTGTAATTTAGAAAGTTTCTTTAGTTAAAATTTGCGCTTCAAATAACAGATCCAAAATATTAAATTTCACATACATTTAAGATCAGTTGATGGCCAATTTCTACACCACAAAACAAACATGTAGCGTATTTAATGGAATCGATCAGTACTGTGTAGTTGCATGTTTTGTAGGAATACATAAACATTGTCAATTAAAAATTAAACTAAATATGCAGCAGTTTGAAAGTACTTGTGTGTCATCTGATGATCTGTGTAAAGTCACTGTGTTTGCGTCTTCAAGTGTATTTGTCTCATACCCTGGAATTAGAGTCGACGGTTGAATTGATTTTTAAAATAAATAAATAGACTAATTGAATTTCTTCTCATTTTCAGTTCAAAGATGTGCGGTGTTTACAGAATATTTGTGTTCCTTGCCATTGTAATTATTGCCAACTTGAATCTAGTCACAGGCCAAAGTAGATGTAAGTTGCTAACAAATATGTCCTCTTTAGTTTATGAATGGTTATTTGTTTAATAATTATTATGATTAATAATTCAAAATGTTAACTGAGCCTGCAATATCCTGTGATTAATGTTGAAACGTTGCTGCAAAAATCGTCATCACCTTATTTATAAATAAGAAACTGCCACATATCAATAAACATTAAGACACTCAGGCTTTTGTAGATAATAATACATAGTTCACATTATGTCTTTGAGAAGTCTCTTCTTACTAGTTAAAAAACCCGACCCACTGTAAGCAAAAACTAGCTCCGATAGAGAATTACATACTCGATATAAAATATCCCCTGATTTACATTTTGTCTCATGATCTATTTGAAGTTAACTGCGCTCGCAGCACGAAGTCTTTACCTGGAGGTTACACTATGATAGAGAAACAGGGCAGCACTGTCATGGTCCTGCGCAACAACATAGACAAAATACGGTAAATAAGGTCATATTAAGCTTTTTTCTACGCCCGTTCAAGAGGCTTTGTTTTCCAAGAGTCATATTTGTCCATTTTTGTCTCTATAACACCACTATCAACAAGAAATAAAAAGGGTGCAGGAACTTCACCGTGACCTCGGGGGGGGGGTAGTAGAACTCAACAACTTTATTGTTATTCTACAAATGGTTTAGGTTGGAAATTTTGGACGAAATGCTGGGGTACTTCTCCTTTTAACTGTTCAAAATAATATTGTTCATTGAAATAATTATTATGAGTGATGAACTGATTTGTGATTATTGATTTATTGCAGGGCTATCACGGCATACTTCTGTGAAGATCGACCTATCACCTTCCTGCTGTGGGCGGCCAATACTCAGTATTATTATGACCTGTATTGGTTCTATGAAATACCTCCTCCCATTGTTGTACCGGGTATCAGACAGGTTAGTACTTATTCCTAACCACGGAAAATATAGTCTTATTGTCCTGCTTGTAACAAGTTCAGTTAAAATGTGATGTGTACACGACTCAACTCCGATTCCGACGCAGTATTCAGTAGGAAGGTCCTATCAATCTTGAATTCAATATGGTCCTAATTTTTTTCTTTATTTTATTTATAAATTTTTGGAGGACATATCTCCTTTTTGTGAGGCCACTGATACTCCTGTTTTGGACTTCTGGTGACATCTGCGCTAAGGTCAAAGCCAGGGTGGATCCCTCACTTGTGTGCTTTCTCATGTGTGTGCAATGGATTCCTCAGACTCACCTCTGGTGTGACACCTGCTGACCTCTATGTAGCCAGTACGGCAGCTTAGCATTTTTGATACACATACTTTGCAGATCATGTATTCACAAGCATTGGTAGGGGTTTAAACCCACGACCTACCGAGCGGCCGCAGCACAGCGCTCTTAACCATTCGGCCACTCTGGCCCTAATTTTCTTAGTAATATTTGTTCAAGTGTTAAAGGACTTAAAGTTGACATTTGTTCATTTATATCTTTCAGATAAATTTCACTGAAGAAGAAGCAGTAGAAATACCAAGGGATTTGAGACTGTCTATGCGTGTTGGAATCCATTCCGAAGACGCAAACAAGTAAGAAATATTGCTGTTCGAGCCATTGTTGGTGTCATTGAAAGATCCTATTTTGTTTTCTGACTTAATAGTAAATTCATATGGCAAAATTTATCCATATCAAATTACCTTATGCTAATTATTTCAATGATTACCCTAAGATGATCCTATGGCCAGAAAAAAATTTAAAATACACATATAAATGTCAAATTAATTGACATTTCTGTTATCTTATGAACCGGGTCCTATAACGGTCATAAGGCACTTTCTCCCTATCCGTGTAAATACGTCTTTGTGTTA
>JBCAUG010720155.1:0-12622 GCA_038406175.1 Haplosyllis leylae | reverse complement strand
ACCAGTTGTTGCTAAAATCGAGAAGTACTACCATCAGAAATCCACTATACCCCAGACTCTAGCAAGAGGTGCAGCCAAAAGTACATGTGCACCCAGAAATCCAGATATTTCCTGGCATTTCTCGGAAGATTAAGAGTTCAATTAAAAACACATTTCACCGAATCTAATCCCTTAGTGGTTCAGTTTGTTGCATGTCACACTTATTGAAGACCTTTGCACTAATATGATCCCTGTCTGAGCTTGTCACCTTTCAGTAATTTGACGCAAAAAATAAAATGAAAAAATTCAGACTTATAACTTGTGATACCTGCGTCATGGCCAAAAAGAATCGGATAACCATGAAAATAAACACGTTTGTTTACATTTGCATCGAGTACACTTGCACCGAAAACTTCACCCATTCTTGTGGTTTGACTCTGTTTTATATAACACTTTGTCTTTTGCCTCTTTGTATTCAAGTATGTTATGCAGAAAGCAAGAACGCACCTCAGTTAAGTGAAATTTGTTAATTACAATCAAATATTTGGCCATGTCACAAATGAGAATTAAATAGTCGAGTTAAATTCTTTCTTCTGTGAATATAAATGATCTTCTAGTGTATGTCCTACCTCTCAAGGGTAAAGGTAATTGCTATCTCACGCACACATGTACGAAATGATCTTTGAGTAATTGAGGGAAGTACACCAGTACGTTTTGAGTACCTCTGTACCTGGGAATATTTGGCTTTGAATCAAATGAAATCTACAAATTTCGAATCCCCAAAATTCGCAATATTCGACACTAGTTCACCCTGAAGGAACTTCAGAAAATTCGGACTAAAACGGAAATATCACTAATTTCTGACCTATTGAAGACAATGGGTGGAATTTTTCTTGGATTTTCCCCTTGAAAAATCTGCCAATATCTCAGACATCTGAACATCCACTTTGAAAATCATTACATAGTTTGAAAGGATTGTGTGGCGGGATTTTGTACCAGATAACCTACTTCTAAATTGAAAACTTGAAAAATGGCCATATCACTCAGATCACAACACTAATAGGCAATCTTTTTGGCAAAAATTTCTTTTGTAAGGTTAGCAGTGGAGACTGCACCATTCAAAATCTGAAATCCCCATAGACTTCCATTGTAAAGCTATTGTCAGAAATTAGTGACATTTCTGTTTTAGTCCGAATTTTCTGAGGTTTCTTCAGGGTGTAGTTCAGAAGGGTTTGATAGTGAATGCCTGTAGAGCTAGACTGAGATGTGCTGCACTCACAGGACAACTGACCATTTTGGAAAAGTGAGAGAAATGATCTAGAAATGACCTAGAAAAATTGAAATACAAATTGGCTTTTTTTGCGAAAACATCTTTATTAATTTCTGGAAGTCAGTCGCTACTCTAAAAGTGACAGATACTTGTTCATAATTTACAAAAAATAAAACTTTCACCTGGTGCACAGATATTGCACAAATTCAACTCATATATATGAAACTTCCTATTCAGAAAGGGATGAAATGAAAATGAAATGAAATCTACAGGAACTGTAACATTTCCCCTGGTACCAAGCATCACACAGAATAAAGCCACCTGCCCTGTTCCCAACTACAGGATGTAGAAAAATGTTACCAAATGTTACCAATGTTACCAATGTCTAATTACCTAATGTCTAGTGCAAAATCTTCTGACCCAATGACCATAAGCATGAAATATGTAATAATGCTGCTGATATAATTGTGAAATAAATATTTACACCATTTTATTGGAGTTTGGTTTCAGTTACTTTTTTATTTATTTTTATTTCTGATCTAATACCAATAACTTTTGTCTTTGCACTATGGAAATAATGTAAAAAAATTGCAATGGTCATTGGGTCAGAAGATTTTGCACCAGGCACTAGGTCAGCATCCCCATCTGAATACGACCTGTGCGTTAGAAAGGAAATCGTCACTCAAGAGCTCTTCGATGTCAATACAAGTCTCATGTGTGAAGAAGTAAAGAAGGTTAGTCTCGTGTAACAATTGTTAACAGAAGAATGACATTTTGCTTTTTTGTCAAGGATCTGTGAGATAAACAACAGAGATGAACATCAAGATCATTCCGTTTTCGTGTCAAATTCCATGTTGCCTGATGTTGATCGTGTAAGCTGTGACTAATTGACGTACAAAAACTATTTTATTATCATTTTATGATAGTCACTGTGTGTATAAGAATTATTCTTCTAATTTGAAACAGAATTCCGAAATTGCACAGATGCACAGACCTTTACTACTATATATTGCTTGTAATTACTGATGTTTGAAGCTGAACAACTTACAAAAATCAAGGAGTCTACAATTGTGACTCGTTAATGTTGTTAGCCAGTCTAAATTTATTACCAGACCTTGTGCAAGTCTAAATAAATTCATACTAGACGTAGTTAGCCAATCACCTTTGTTGCACTAAGCATTATTGGGGTATTAATGAACAAAATAGCATTGGGAACTAGTATCCGTGTAAATGATTAGGTGAAAGTGCGATCATTTCTAGTAATGACAATTAAACCGCTTTGGCAACTATAAATATATTTTTTCGGTATTCTCAATATAGATAGATCTACAATGGGAGAAAAATGAAACATGTGCATGTGTATACTCTTATCTTAGAATGCGTTTTGTTGGTAGATATCAGTTGTGGAATTTATATTTGCATATATATTTATATTTGTGTCTAATATACTGTTGATGCAATATTGTAACTTGTTGCAAAAACCTCTCTGATACTGTAGAATTGTTATTGGATATTGACCAGGTGCTGATGCCAAAACTGACATTCCACTGGACAATACTTACAGATTATTAACAATACATTGTTGTTTTGTTTCAATATTATATTTTTATCATATATCTATGCTTCATTACAAAAATGTATGTGTGCAGTACATATTTGGGAACCAAAGACAATGGGTGAGCAATACTTTTTTGTCTTTGCTTTTGTTGTTAACGAAGACTGATAGATCAAAAATGCAAACTAAAACCAGTGATTGGTTTTGTTTTCTTTTGAAAAACTTTCGGTCTATTTTCATTAAAGGCGCATTTTCCCTTCAGATGCACACGTCTATCTATTTGGGGTTATGACCTATTACTGGCATGCAACACCAAATTTATCACTTGTCTGCTTGCAGGTAATTCCACTGCAGCTAATGTTCAGACAAAAACGTTTGATTACACATTGTGTAAATGTTGGCATTTTGTCCACAGGAAAGATAAAAACAGCTGAATTACCAACTAGACTCTTTAAAGCAGGATAGAGGAAATACTCAATGACGTTTGTATGGAGTACACTGCGTTAAATTCTTTGCAAATTGGCATTTGTGGGTCTAAGAAAACTGCAGAACGAGTATTGTACTGTCACGAATATTACCATGCTCTCCTCGAACCGTTCAAGTCAAAAAGATGGAAGCGGAAGGGATAGCTGAGCTCATTACATATCTTTGCCCCCTCCCCACACTAAATTTCTGGATCCGCTATGTAGGAAAAACGTGTTGAATTATGTCAGAGGCCTTGTATTTACGTAAATACAACGTCGTACATCCAAATTCAATTTTTCACAGATACAGCTTTTACTTTCTAGTCTTACCTTGTTCCGTGGTGTTTCTTTCAACACGAGGGGAGTCAACTTGATGAGTTGCATTTTCTCTCTCATCAATCACTTTAGTGAAATTCTGAAATTTAATGCAAACATGTCTGGAAATAAGCAATAAATAAACATGTTTATCCAAAATATAAAATCAGGACGCAATTTATCATTCCCTTTTTGCAATAGAATTCGGCCAAAGGTAATATCATATTTTGCTATGTTTGTAATTATATATTGTTTTTAGAGTAGGAAAGGAATTTGTAGAATAGTTTTTGCTAACGGGACAAAAGGAAAAATTCACTTCAAATTGTGATAAAGACACTGGTTGATAAGTAGTGAGTAGGACTGCAGTAGATCATTTGCGCATTTCGGGAAACATGGAACTTTCAAAGAATTAGTCCTGTAGTACTGTATTCTCAGATATATATAAATACTGCAGGAACTAATACACAAGAGAATGGTACTACGAAATGATATCTCTAGAACAATTTCAAATTTCTGCCATAAAAAAGAAAAACAAACAATGCAGATGTCACATCTGCATACTTTTAACATTTCAATTTTGTCCATCTAGATTTCGTAGAATAGTTTTTGCTAACGGGACAAAAGGAAAAAGTCACTTGAAATTGTGATGAAGACATTGGTTAGATATTCTGTGGAATTAATAACATATTACTGGTTAATAAAAGTCCAAATTGATTAAGCAATCAGATTAAATTGGCTTAAATCCTTGTTGGACAATCAGAAGTAACAGTAAAAGTGCATAACCAAATGAATGGACATTTTTACCCTACTTCTGATGTGTTTAGTTTATTGGTGACTCGTAGAGGTACCTTATTGATGGAAACGGGGTTGCTTCACGACTTTTTTGGGAATTTTTCCATGCGAGATGAAAGATATTATTTTTGCATGGAGGGAGCACACGAGGTGAGATTGAACCCATGCAAGGTGAGATTGAAATGGACGTCAGAAACAGAAGGTGGGGGGGGGGGGAGATTGAAACGAACATTGGAAAACTCAGAAGAGTGGAGGGGTATAAGCCTTGCACAAGTCTGGTAATGAATTAAGTTTAGACTTGTACAAGTCTGGTAATGAATTAAGTTTAGACTTGCACAAGTCTGGGAATGAATTAAGTTCAGACTTTCATAAGTCTGGTAATGAACTAGACTTGCACAAGTCTGGTAGTTAATTAAGTTTAGACTTGCACAAGTCTGGTAATAAATTAAGTTTAAACTTGCACAACTCTGGAAATAAATTAAGTTTAGACTTGCACAAGTCTGGTAATAAATTAAATTTAGACTTGAACAAGTCTGATAATGAATTATGTTTAGACTTGCACAAGACTGGTAATGAATAAAGTTTAGACTTGCACAAGTCTGGTAATGAATTAAGTTCAGACTTGCACAGGTCTAGTAATGAATTAAGTTTAGACTTGCACAAGTCTGGTAATTAATCTATTTAGACTTGCACATTAACGAGTCACCAAAGTGGAATTTGAATAAAATGTATTCTATGCTGCCCTCCTGATTTTGTTTACCCCCCACCATATCCATCACAATCGAGTTTTCCCTAAAATTTAGGCTAAATGTTTCAGCGAATTCAGTAACATTTTTTTAAAAAAAAAAAAGGTTTGCTGTACTCACTATCCACTATCTCCTGTACTTGAACCCACTATCTCCTGTGTGAGAGACAGAGACTCTAGACAGTCAAATTGATCCTAATTCATGCTTCAGTGATTTTTCAGATTCTCTGAATTTGCTGAATTCAGTGAATTCAATCAAAGTTCTGTTCTATTTAGGGACAACTCGAATAGAAATCTAGTATGAATACCACGCATCTTCAAAAGGGAGAAATTGGCGTCACGTTGACACCAATTGTAACCCAGTTCGTAGTCTTTTCCCTTTTACGACAGGAAGTTATTCACAATGTCAATGATGAATGAAGAAGGTACATGAATAACTTACAGACATGAGAACTCGAGCTTGAACACTGTAGGTCAGGCATTGCAGACACAACACTGCATAGATAATCACTGGGCCCTGCAAAACATGAAATACAAAATGTTAAATGGATGTTATCAGGGGTACACCAAGCAATGTACCGTATACGTGCAGACAGTGAAGAGTGATGATTAATGACGGCGACCACGATTGTGAGGACAATGAAGTCAACAAGGGTATTGCCAATCATAGCAAAAAAAATCTCGACAAAGGATCCATTCATGATCGTTATTGCATTGATGACTTTTGTTGAACCGCCGATTACAAATCTTTAAATGAAACTTTGCTGCACAATTTTATCTGATCAAGTGAAGCTTGTCAATTTATTGCAATTAAATTATAGGCCATGTCGCAGATGAGACTTGTATAGAAAAGTTTCAAATGCGTAATTTAACTTTCTTTTTAATTTCAAATTTTTCCTGATTACATTCTCAGAATCTGATACCTAGAAATGTCTTTTTTATAATGACAACTGCAATTACTGTTAAGTCCTCTCACCACAAATGCAAAAAAAAAAGTTCTGTTGACTTAGACTTGAGAAAACCTCAATTACATGCGACTCTAAATCCCTTACGAAAATAAACGCTTCTTGGGATCAAATTTCAGCTAACTTTTTTTGGTCTACGCTCGGCATTTCAAAGGTATGGTTGGCATTTACAACTTTGCATTTTTCAAATAGCGAGTATCGTACGATCTGACGTAGTATGGGACGTGTGTGGTGAATCATTCACAAGGTCGTTCGCAACGGTCCCCACAGGTACAAAACTAATCAACTGATTGTAAGATCAAACTGAACTTTTTTTTTCAATTGCAAGATCAATTCTTCCTCAAATGCATTACTTAAAACGAAACATTGTAGTTTTGTGTTTTTACATAGTGTGGAATTAAACGTTCGAGTTTTTCACAATCACACAAAGTTGGCAATGTTGGCATTATTGCCAACTTTGTATTCTCATATATTCGAAGTTTCTCACCAATTGATGTTAGTAAATGAGAAATTAGAATTCAAGGGATGTATGACAAATACATTTCATGGATACAAATTTTATCGGATGACTTGATTTTGAATGGCACAGCTAAAACGAAGTTGGCAATGTTGACATTCTTGTGTTGCGGAGAGATTGTGAAAAATAAAGAGAAGGCAAACGCGGATCTTGTAGTTTTCTCGCTGGTGGCTGGGCAGTGTCAACTGGAGCATAAAATGGCAAAGGTGGCTGCATTGTTTATAAATAAAAAGCTATAGAAGGGCTTCAAATTGTAGGCTTTTTTGATTTAAATCAAAGCGTTACTTTGTTTTCTTCGACCTCCTTTAATTGTTCATAAACAAACAACATGAAATGACCTCCGATTCTTTTCAATTGTGTCATGAACCCAAGAAAGTTTTCTTTTCCTTTCCGCGTGTAAGCAGCTTAAGACAATGGAACTGATTGGTCGGTTCAATTACTGGAGTTACTGGTTTGTAAGATCTGTGGAAGAAAAAATTTCCCCCAGATCCTTTTACATAAAAAATCTATATAAAATAATTGTGGTTCCTGCTAGCTTCGCTATACATAGTGTTGGATATCAACTCCTCCAGAAATACAGATTTTTGTCAGAAATGGATGAATGTTGTCGGGCTTACACAAAACACCTCCCCATCCCCTCCAAAAAATGGGACTTTTGGTTTTCACCCGTTTTGGACTGAGGATCCAAATCCAGGAACCCCCTATCCCCATATTATTAGCAATATGGCCGCCTCATTAGCCAATCACGTTTGTTGTACCAAGCATTGTTGAGTGTTAATTAAGAAAATAGCATTGTGAATTAATATCCGTGCAAATGGTTGGGCAGCCGAAAGTGCGATAATTTTACTAATGAATCACCAGTTTTGGACTCGTGATCAAAATCCAAGAATCTACCCCTGAAAATGTGATACAAAAGGGACTGCTAATGCGCAGGAACCATTTTGAGCCACAGTTCGGGGGCGCCTCGTTAAAAATTTTCTTTTCACCTACAGATTTGTAGATACTTGCAATTTACTCAAAAGTAAACCTCAAAGTAAAAATAATATGTACTTGTAGCCTTCAATGCAGATATTTGACACAGATATATATATTCGTCTCTCATACAAAATTCAATGCACATCCTATTTGTACAGTGAGTTAGAAAAGAGGAAAAGAAAGTCTGTTAATCACCCTTTATTTGCTTCAGAAGATCAATTGTTTTTTCTATCTCTTGGCAATTTGCTAAGAATCCTGGAAGTCAGGCCACCTCGACTTTCCGTACCAGTGTTTTTTCCTCAAGATTCTTGATAGTTTTTCGTCTTCAGAACAAGCAGCCCATTTATTGCGGAACAAGTCAACTAGATCTATGTACAGTATATTATTTGTTTGAAAGATGAATAATTTGCCCATTTTTTCATCGGTTATGCTGAATAAGTATGGAAAATTCCATCGCTATTCTGGCCTTACATCCAAATGCGGTTGCAATTTTGCTTTAAGAATTTAAACTTCTTGAATTACAATAATTTAGTTCACCCCAAATAAAAAATTGACATAATTGTGTGCTCAGGAAGATAAGATGGGATTGTCATTTCAACAATGTAATGACAACTATTTTGACAATAAATATACAAAAAAACATTTCTTAAGTAGATAATTAACAGATCATGTGCACACACACACACGTAACACAAACCCGAAACATAAAAAAGAGTACACCTTGTGGATTACAAGTACCGTAAGTGATGTTAAAATATAATCGTGCTCACAAGACTCTATTCAATTTGAAGCAAATATAATTTTGGTTAAAAAGTTCAACCATAACAAAAAATATCTATTGATTTAAATGAACTTACAAGTTACGTGTAATTATGAAATAAAATACATTTACCTTCATTTTTCACAGTTCTCCAGATGAGTCTTTTCTAGGATAAGTCAATCTTTTAAAATATGAACTATTTGTAACATTCAATAAATAAACAACCAAAGAATTGTAATGTAATGTATCCAACCCTCACCCCACGACCACTTATGGGTAAAAGGTGTCAGGATCCTTTGAGCATAGGGGTTGAATAAAGGGGTCGCAGAAACGTGTTAACCGTGGCTGGCGAGTTATCAGACGATTACCCAGACGCATGACATTTGTTGTTCGTTTTATTATTACGATCCCTTACTACAGTATCAGTAGACGTGGGTTATTGGATGCCAATCCTATATCCATAAATACTAAAACGGTTGATGTAAACTTCCCTGAGTTTTCATTTCGCTGGGACTTATAAAACATATTTTCTTTTCATTGTAATTACCTGCCACACATTTGCCAATAATCTGTGACCATAATTAAATACAAGGGAAGTACATCTTGTAGATGTCCGATCGTAGACATGGGCTCTTTTAACCATGATGTTAATGGATCAATTTCGCAGAATCGAATGTGAGAAATCTCCACCGAAGTTGACATTTGCACACGCAAAGTACATTCGAGATTTTATTTGTGAAGCCTTTCAAGTTTTACAAGTCTCCTTGAACAAAGCCTACGAATTCAACGAACAAAACTTAGCAGGCATTCTAGCTAGCAGCGGATCCAGAAATTTTTGCGACTGCCTTGGACGGCAGTTTTTTACTTGATTTATTTTAACAGAGCTGCTGCAACGTGGTCCCCTGGATCTGCTACTGAAAGCAAATTTGAATACTCACATCCATGAGTGCGTTTTAATTTTTTGCACGTCACATCTTGGTTCTCATTCGAGCATCGCCTGAATTCTTTGTTGTACCTGGGCCACTTTTGCTATTTACTGAAGCTATTCAAGAGAGATTACTGTGAGATATATGTAAACAATATGTACAATAAATTCAAGTTTATGCTTTGAGATATGGGCGAACTGTACAACCGAATCAAAACCTATAAATGGCAATCCCTTTTAGTCACATTTTCTTGATTGTAAATCATTATGAATTCATCACAAACATGTCAGAATGCAGTCCTTGTATTGTATAAGGATCCCTGGTCCACACCATAATCTGTAACCCACAGGGTAGCCCTTTTCACTGAACTACCCCTTCCAATGGCGGGAAAGCCAGCATCCTTCTCATAGGTTGGAGAAATGGCGTGAGCACTTCTTTGTAAAAAAAACAGACAGACATTTGGTTGGCTGCCTCGGGTCGAGCCTCCGTCCCAGCCCCCAAAACATTCTACATTCAGATGTACGTTTTGGGTGGTCTGTTAGTACTGTGTGTGTACTTAAAAGTTCTCCACTGTGATCTGGGATGTCTTATGCAACGTAAAGGTTTCCTGAATTGTACTTGAGCTTCTGCACTTGAAAACGTCAGTGTTAACAAAATATTAACCAATTCCTTGTGCCAAAAACAATGGACTTGATGCAAATTCTTGGAAAAGCTATGGTGGTGTGAATGTCCACCTACACACAGAGGCCACCCAGATTTTTTCCAATTGTTTAAATGGTCATAATTTGTTAGCGAAGGCTATGATTAAACAACCGATTCTTCTTTTGATGGAGCACTGGACTGAAATACAAATACTTCCAGTGATTTGATGGAGTAAGCGATGAAAACAGATGGAATGTCAACAACCCTTCCAACCCATTCCCTTTAACAGTTACGTCTGCAATATTCCACCGTTATCGCTTATGTGCATAAAAGTACTGTCCAAGAATAAACATTGGATCCAGAGGGTTTCGTGAAGGACCATTTTTTCTACGGTAAGGGAACTCCCCTGTGGATATATCAAGTGTGTACGGCAACTACCAAAAAGGTTGGATTCAAGAGGGAAAAAATCCACACAATTATGAAATCAACTATTTCGTAGCAAAATCACGAGGTAACCAAGTTCGAACTTTTTCGTAAAGCGTACGGGATAGTACTGTTTGTGACAATCCCGCGAACTTCGCGGATGTGATGAAGATTAATTTGGATTTCCATTGTGCAATTACAATACTGACAAAACCAGGACAAAAATTTCACACAAACCTTATTATTATTTAATACATAAAATTTGAAAATATAACTTCACATCAACACACATAAAATTCTGAATCTAAAACAAATAAAATCAACAATTAGGTACAGGATTATCATTCGCGATTATTAATTTTATGTATTTGGATTTCCTATGTTCTCTGAAAATTGTTGTCACGAAACTTAAGAAAATTTACACAGTTAATCTTTACATAAAGTGTCATTTAAAATAAATTAAAATTTCAATCACTTCCATGTAATTTGTACACAAAATATACATTACCTTATATCCCGGAAAAACATCATAAAAGTTTGCTTTCAGTGATATTTAGAGCTATGTATTTTTATATTTCGATAACTTAACCTTCTGTTTCATCACGCTATATATCGACTAGATTTGTCTTTAATTTCAGGTTGACAAATACCTCTCCACAATACCCATCGAGGGGTATTTAACTCTACTTATAAGTAAATATTGTTTAATATTTAAATCTAGTCGTGACGACGGGACTTTCAAACTGCACATGCGGCGAGAACTGTACCCGACAGGTCACATCGTCGTAGTAGCTGCTGGAGCGTCGTCGGTGACAGCGGTGCGGATGAGGGGAGCCCCAGGACCGGTGGGTGTAGGGTGGGTACGGCTCCATCCAGGGGTCCACGATCCCATGTACGGGGCACCTCCTTGGCCGAGAGCCACAATTTGACCCATTGACCTTGACACGAACATCTACGTTGCACCGGCACTCTTGTTCTTGCAGGCAACATCTGTCATAATAATAGTTCCAGTAATCCCTGAAACAGAAGGAAATTAGATAGTTGCTGTGTCATAACAAGATCCAAATTGCTCTTAAATATTCAAAACTAAGGGCGAATATATTTGCGTGAACATCACTAGTTTTTGTACCGTTTAAAATTTGGTTAATCAAAAGTGTCGCTGACAAAAATGTTGACATTCACAATAAGTGTGAACAAGCCCTAAAGAGTAAATTAGTACAGTGTAGTTGAACAGGAAAGTCAGGGGGGGGGCATAGTCGCCCTGCTTGCTCTGACTTGTGTTTCTCTTTTGCAAGACTTATGGAATTGAATTGACAAGTCATGGGTATACAAGGTACCCCAAATTATTTCGACTTGAGCATTCATTCCCTACGTTGTACATGCAGCTCGGTATAAAATTGATAGATCTACAAATTTTACAGTTCCAAAAAACCCGCATCACTTCACTTGTTTGGAGAAAAGTAGTGTTGTACGATAGAAATGCAACCTATTATACAAATTGTGCGCTTCCATAAAATATTAAGCAAGTCAAATCACTTCAGAAACTCAAACAAAATTGAACAGCATTGAACTAACCGCTCTTTCTTTCTCCTTTGACGTTCTTTAAGCACTCCGTCTGGGTCGATGTCATGGAATGGTTCTACCTTGATCCTGTATCCATCATAGGGATACTCTTGGCCGTCCTCCCCAAAGAATTTGTTGTGCCGTTTGTCGTTAATTCTGTATGTGGCCACAGGTTCATGGTAAACATATCGGGAGTAGGGTTCTTTCTTAGGTGCATCAGATCTAGATCTTGCACCTGTGAAATGTAAACAGGTTTGTGCAAAATTTAATCTATTCAACTTCAATTTATTTAATTTTTGAAACAAGAGTAGAGGCGAATCAAGCTGAAACAAAAATCAATGTTTTTGTCAAGTTCGGCCAGCGTTGATTGGTCACCATGGAAATAATACTGTCTGCAAGGCACAGAAAACGCTTGCCAGCAATGCTCCCTTTTGCTAGCGGAAGCAATGCAGGTTCCTCGATTTTCCATTCAGCTTCCTTTTATTTTAATGGAACGCCCAAACTTTTCAAAATTGAAAAGGAATTCTATTTACCTTGGGATCTTTTGCAATAGTTGTGAACGTTTATACAACCACTGCAGGCGTAACCAGTTCCAACAGGAAACTAGCGACAACCCAAAACACATTTTACTTTTCAATTTTTCAAAATACAAACTTAAGGAGGCTTGAGCCAATTAATTCAAAGTAGATAGAATTTCATCTTACTTTGTATGATGATAGTCTGTTATGTAC
>JBCAUG010720133.1:0-12623 GCA_038406175.1 Haplosyllis leylae | reverse complement strand
CAGTAATAATGCAATGTCTACTTCATGTGTAAAAAAATCACACAAATTCCCCAATTCTCTGATATTTTAACAACACAAAATTTGGTACCATTATTGAATTTCCACAAGAAGTTTTTGAACCCCTTTCTCAACTGGGACTTTAAAGCCTGCTTTACACGTAACTTCTTTGTTTGCTTTTGCGTCAAATGTCAAGAATGGGTTCTACCACAACAAGTGATGGTGTTCACACTTGACGTTTCAATTATCAAGAACGGGACGGCAAAGATCAAAGAAAAACGCACAAGCAGACGTTACGTGTAAACCAGGCTTAAGTGTCCAACACGGGCGTAGACGCGAATGTTAAAATTCGCATAAAAGGTAATACAAGGTAATACAAAAGGTAATACAAACAGCATGTAAGGTCTATACTTCGTTCATAGTGTGCGCCTATCTTTACGTCTACCTCGAGTTCAATACGTTTCCATCGAACACTTCTCATCAAGCGATAACAGCGATCAAAGTTCCGCTTAGTGTGAATGCAGTCTTAGCATCAGTGCGTGTGTCTGCGTCCACGGGGGTGATCTCTTGTCGCTTGATGCGGATTACGTCACAGGAATTCATTGAGGTCATCTGTGTTAGTGACGTCGAAGGTCAAACACAAACACAAGAAGATCCTTTATGTTTATCGTTACCTACTTACGCACACGCTTCTTTCCTTCTTGGAAGTTTAAGATGTTCTAAATGCGTCGTTTCCATGGCAGTCGGTGTATTTGGGTTCCATCAGCTTGCCATGGTAATGATCCCAACACATCACGCCTTAGTAACCGACAGTGCAACTGTCGTATCCATGGAATCACTGTAGCAGCAGGTTCCACAACACCCGCGTCCCTGGTGAACATGTGTGCGGTGTACCTTATACGCATGCGCGAAGAAGAAGAGCCCTCCAGTGGTGATGGCGCAGAACGAGATGATGATCAGGATTCCGAATGTCTCAATGTACGGCAGCACAAACACCTAAAAATAAGTTTTTAATAAAAATTGAGGACTTGCTAAACGCCAATACCTTGGTGGTTAGGGTACCGATCAGACGCACAATAGTTACAGGGTTAAAGTTCCAACCAAGGGCCCATTTACACCAAGCGTCAGAGTCAATGCTGCGATGATGCTAGTGATACAGGTCTCATTGAAATCAATGGAAACAAATAGTCACTCCAGAATGGGGTTGCAATCCATTTTGAAAAGACTTCATTCCTTTCAATGATAGCTATGTTACCAGCATCATCGCAGCTTTGACTCTGCATTGAAGCTGACGCTTGGTGTAAATGGGCATAAAAGTTAGGTGGGTAAGGGGTTAGTCGCCAAGAAGTGGGTAGGTGTCACATCCAGAGGTCAATCTGAGAAGTCAGTCGCATGCTGTTATGAATTATACACGCAGAGGATGCACAATTGCTTATGTAAAAATGGCAGATGGCACCAGATGTCCATAATAGAGTTATCAGTGGCCCCTCAAAAGCGACTTTACCATTTTTGGTCTCCCCTGTGGAACCACTGACAGAGTTAATTTGACATCTACCCTGGGTCTCAGAGTTGAAGTGGACCACTCACTTGTGTGCTTCTTTTCATCGCCCGAGCCTGATGATACTGAAGTTCACCTGTGTTACACCTCATTCACTGTGTAAGGTACTCACCATCAGAGTAATGAAGAGATAGAGCAGCATGTTGAGGGAGCTCTGCACCCCGTTCACCATGCCTCGTTCCTTCTCCTGCACGTTCTCCTGCAGCAGCTGTGTCACTGTCAGATCCGCCATCCATAAACCTGCAAAAAACAGGAAAAATAATCAATTCAGTGATCTACTGGTTTGAGGCTCAGAGTCGTTTTTACTATTTGATTCAATGGTCTTTCATTGTCTCAGAAGCTCAATATATGTTTCTCAAGGCCTGATTGCACTTACATAGGTACATCACTAAAATGCCTCACAGTAAACAGAAGGCAAGGTACAGGGCCGTGAAAGAAATATTCCTTAAACGCCTTTTGCGGCCTTACAAAGGAAATAATTACTAAACAAAACTAGAAAGTCCTCCTGCGGGAAACCTCAAGACGCATACCGTCTGCAGCTTAACATGTTGCTGGTGGTACCCCTAAGCTGACCGGTGGGTTGCCCCTATTCTGGCTGAGGCTGCAGGGGATACCTTATTCCGAGAGTACCCAGCAGGGCCTGTGGCAACACCAGGGTACCCCTGCCCCCCTCCACCTCACAGAACCTGTGGCAGGATTGGGGTACCCCCACCCCCAAGCAGGGCCAGTGGCAGGACTGGGGTAACACCCACCCACCCCCCACCCCCCGTTAACACTCAAACACCTGTAAAAACATTTCCTTCCCCAAGAAAGCCTTTTAGTCGAAGGCCAACAGCCCGCTTGTCAATGGATCTCATCATGCAATAGGACCATATGCGTGCGGTAATTTCCGTTTAGCTGTGAATAAGAAGTTGCGTTTGACGTACCCACTCTAGATGTGATGACTCCAACGACGAATAAAATGGCGGAAGTTTTCTCAACAGCTTCGCCTCTGCTGTTACCAGGAGACAGTGTACTGTTACCAAGCAACGCCTGTGCAGCGTCCTTTCCAACGGCGTCCAGTGTCCCGTTAG
Organism: Haplosyllis leylae; assembly: GCA_038406175.1. Taxonomy (NCBI): domain Eukaryota; kingdom Metazoa; phylum Annelida; class Polychaeta; order Phyllodocida; family Syllidae; genus Haplosyllis; species Haplosyllis leylae. The sequence goes on along the minus strand of JBCAUG010720133.1, from coordinate 9,995 downwards.
AGTCTTTTGCCATCGGAACGCTGGACATACACAACGTACCATTCAGCGAAGAGAGTTCACAGTGTTGTTTTTGAGATCCGTCTCCCTTTGTGTCCGATCTATTTTGTAAATAGTTCGGGTCGAAGGGGCTGCCGGGTGCCCAGACGGAAACGAGACAGAAAACAAGGCACGAGATTTCTAGAGAGAATGCGAGAACTCCAGTGCGTTCCAGACCCATGCACTTCCTTATCCGGGTGAAGAGGAAGGTGGCGATGATACCAGTAATTCCGCACGCTGCCATTGCGAGACCGAGCGCCAACTCGCTGAGTCCCAGGGCGTACAAGTATCCTGGAAGAAAATAAAATACTGTTACACCCTGGCGATTAATTGACTTGAAATATTCTGCCATATTTCAGGAAAAACCTGGTACTTGGTGACAGCAATTTATTTATTATTCCGTTTCTGCTTGATTCTCCGTACATTGCAATGGTAACAACTTCTTCCGTTTCCGTCTAGTTTTCTTCAGATAGGTCCACAAGTTGGTGCGCACCAATATTCTACACCAATAAGGTTCCCAATAAATTGACTCACCCACAGAGACGCTGTCCAGTGCGAGCACTGTCATGAAGAGGCACGAGAGGGAGACACCGGCGAAGACGACGCTCTGACGCGCGTACACGTGCCACCCCCGCACCAGGGTGATGAATGGGTCGAACATGGTGTGCACGAAGCCTTTCTTACCTTTCTTCTTCTTTCCTGTAAAGCCTCATAGATTTTTAAAAAGGTTCCATCCGCAAGACAGTAATTAGCGAAAATAAGCAGACACAAATTTTCAAAACGCCGAATGGTTGACTCTTACCTTCGTCTTCATCCGGGTACTTTTCTTTGACATTCAGCAGAGCGCCGTCTACACCGTTGTTGGTGTCCTTGGCATTGTCGCTCTTGTCTACAGCAGCGTCCGTGGCATCGCTTGTGTCGTTGAGATTCGGTTTTTCATTCGATTCGTCGAGCAGAGTTTTGGCGTTCAATTCCGTCATTTCCTTCATCGGGGCGTCCTTCGGGTCTGAATTAAATATTGTATTGTAAGATCATCTGCGTCTAACAGTCACATCTTCAAATAATCAATTACCATGTTATTCATTTACAGATGAAAAACATTTCCATTGTGAGGACTTCTGTCTTTTGCGAGCTGACGAAAGTGGCCAAGAAAAGCCGTTTATCTCACAACACAGTGGCCCAATAAGATACTTCCTGCTGTAAAGTTTAACGTAATTAATAGGTGCATTAATTACTGACCACTTGCGTAGTCCAAGGGAGGGTAATGTTTTCAGTGGTGAGTGCATGATTCTGTTCACATTGGGAGGTCCACCTTTGACCTGTACCCACACCATGGACCCGACCTGACCCCCACCCCCGGAAGGATCATGGCAGGAAGTACCAGAGGAAGGACCAGTTAGGAAGGATGACCCAGTCCCAATAGGGACAGGGTCCCTGGTCGGTATTGCCTCGTAATGTTAATGGGAGGCTGTCTTGTTTTTAAAACGTTTTCAAGCTATGGTCTTTTTTCATTTTCACTAGAAAGACTAGAGTAATAGCGGTAGACCAGAAGTATCCAGTCTTTAAAGTCAAATGATGGCACAGTTCAAACACCGAGATAGCGGCATGTACAGCTCCAAAAATTGTGACAAAATTTACTCGTTACAGACAAGCCGACAAGGTGTTAAGAAACAGCCAAAACACACAAGGCACACTCTTACCACTGACACCCTCCTTGTAGGCGAGCCGGGGTACCAGGGTGTACACCCTCTGTAGAAGCAGGTATTCTACCACCACCGACACGACGTTCCAGCCTGCGATGAACAGGGCGCCGGCCATTAATGACGCCACGTTCATGATCAGCCCACACAGCGCCGGCGCCATCACCTTAGAGCACAGGTCCAGTGACCGGGTCACTGCGTTTAGATCTACAAACAGAGCACAGGTTTAGAAACCGGGTCACTGCGTTCAGATCTAAAAACAGAGCACAGTTCTCAAGAGTGGATCTTAGGTCTGAAGTTTGGGTGACTGTGGTCATATTGTCCGAATTCATTTTGACTTTAAGGGATACTTTAACTCTGAATCTTAGCAACAAAACATCAACAAAAATTTTCGCTTTCGTGAACGCTTAACTACCCTTACTTAGGCTACATTATCACTTACTTGCTAGACCGCTGGAGTTTCCTTCACTGACGACCACAATCCAGTCCTTCTCCACCGAGATCTTGTACGCCACACTCGCCAAGTTGGCTATTACGGCCATAAATATGATCGCGGCTTCCACCAGGTGGCGTGACGATCCGTGTAGCTCTTCATTGAAATGTAGCAGAATACAAACACAGAGGGCGCTGAGGATCACACCGGTGTTCTGTATGACGAGGGACACTCGCACCACTGCAAAAGATCAACACACATATTTAACATATGCAGCAGGTGCAGAACCAGAGATGAACCAAAGGCACATTAGCATAGGTGGTACCGCCTGAAGTCTGGCGATTGTGTGTGGGTGTCAGACCGATGTCTGACAGTCAACATGTCGGGTAGCTGTAGCACTTGAGATGAATCTGGGAATGGCCATGAACAAGTGTCAAAACATGCAAGAGAGGAATCTACACTGACTATAAAACCCAGAGCAGACTTTACAAAATTCCAAAAGGAGGATTTCAGTATCCTAAAAACACGATTAACATTATTACAAATTGGTCAAAAAATATGGGAGACCAGTAAACTGTTCGCATAATAAAACACTGATCTCGTAGTCATGCTTGGATTGTCTCACCAAGAATTTGGAAAGCATGTTCCATCTCCATCCTTTAATCGACAAAAGAGAACTGCGGGAAACTTGGGGATTTCTCAAATGAGTGTCGAGTGAGGATTACCGTGAACGTTCGACCACTATTTTACCGACAAGCACAGCGAAAATGGAAAAATTATTGGTCGGAATGGTATGCTAGGACAACACATGAATCTGCCGTGATTCACTTTGGGAGCAAGCAATCGCCACCCGAATAGTAAGTGTGAACAGACCCTTACCTTTAAGCCTGGAGTTACGGTCCACCCAGTTTCCCAGGAGACCACCGAACAGCAAGACGGTTCCGCTGGAGCAGAAACTGAGCGCAGCAGCCAATAGCAGAACTCCGTCCTCGAAGACGACTAGGTACAAACCGACCGCGAACTGCCACATGCGATCCCCCTGAAACGTTACCAGCACGTTACCAGGTCCGTTTACACTGAGCGATAGCAATAGCGAAAACGAAAATTGTCTTTGACGTTTGCCGCTTATACTTTGATCTTTTCTGATGGTTCTTTGATCTTTTTCATTTTCGCTATCGCTCAGTGTAAATGGACCCTAAGGGTATATTAACATTGAACTAAAGTGATGCCACTACAACAGGAACACAGGGCGCCACTTAAAAAACGACGTCAGTTACAATAAGCACCTGGTTACAACGAGCAAATTTCTCTACCCCAAGAATATTTCTTTATTTTGTTCTGTTGATATCAACTGAAAGTAAACATATTCTTTGATACTTAATCGACATTTTAAAATAAATAACAAATTCAATTTCCATTTTTGACCTTTTTGACAACAAACATCGTTTTCGCTTTCATTGTCGGTGAATGTGATTATGCCTTTACTCTTGATGAAATAGTAAAGATTCGTTCACACCGAGTGCAAGATAGCACGAGAAGATTCTTCCTAAATCAAAGTCTCTACGAAAAGCTAAGGGGATTGGTATTATTTTTTCTGGCCTAAACTTATCAAGGAAAGAAGATAGATGTCTCACCCATGATGACATCATGTAGGTGGCGTAGATCGCAGCTGTCGGTGAACGGAGCCATTCGCAGCGTCGCGCTGAAAATGAGTAGTCAGTTTGAACATGGAGGTCAAGTATGTGTTGATGGATTTAGAGGGTGATGGGAAATATATTTGATTTTTTCATTTTCGGAAACAATGGCCAAGACGTAGCCTGTCCCGTCCTCCGCCAGGTGCCCTCCATCAATTTGAGAAATCCAGGATCCCCACCAGTAGTACCTAGTCGGGCTGTTACGCTGTATGCTATCGTCTCAAGGGTGGAGTGGTGGGAGGTGAGGAAATCTAACGTTTTACACTTCGGCAATGGTTGCCCATGGGGACCGTGTACATTCGTTTTGCCTGCCACCCATACTCTGCTTGGCATACTTGAATCAAGTTGCGCTTGAACTGTCTAGACTGACGGAACATGACATTCCAATCCAGTTCCCGCTTCAATGGGGAAGCACAAGATGTACATCACATGATGAAAATGCAGTAAAACTTGTTGGGATATCATTTATCGCCCATGTAAACACACTGTTTATGGACACATTTGGGGTTCGATACAAGTATACCCCTCCTTACCGCATCCTTTCTTCTTATTCTCCTCTTTCATTTTGTGATCTGCCTTTTTGGCACTCAATTCAATTAATTATTGCACGTAACTTCTTCGGCAGTTCATATTTCGGTCGTGTTTACAATGTTTTGCACCACATATCCAGCAGGTGGCGTATTTGTCTGCTCTTTAAAGACCAGATGGCGGTACTGAATCTTCACCGTCACGTTATTCAGGGTCAGAAGATCAAACTGCTGTTTTTTTTCTGTTTTTGTGTCAAATAAATTTGCGTGAACTTCCGTTAGGATGTCAGAACCAGCTGCAAAGATAGCCAAGATGACATCGTGTCTCGATCAACTGAAGGAACACACTGTTGTGGTGGCAGACACCGGTGATTTTGAAGGTGAGGGGAAAAGTAGAGCAAACTTGGGAGTCAGTGGGCTTGACATTATCGCTCAAATCCATGCAGTTAAAACATTTATTACATTTTCAGATGGAACTAAATTTCGTCAATGTGTTTTGTATTTGTCTTTCGTTTAGATTTGAATGGTTGGTTCTCAGGATCCACCTCTGTCATTCAGATACAAGTAAATTCCATCCAAATAAACGTTTTGCTCGTTTCTGAAATTAGGTCATGATGACCTGATTTATTGGGGAATGGTTGTTCAAATTTGTTGTCAAGTGGCTCTTTTTCAGAAAGAAGCACTCAGGGTCATGAAAAACTTAATTATCGACATTGAAATTTAGCAGACAAGAAGCAGATCTGTCACGTATGTCATAAATTAAAATCCCTGATACTTCCAATTTTTAATCCGCTTAATTGGTCTAACTGGGTCAATATGACCTTAACTTTCAGCCACCTTCGGACACTTTAGGGTTTTAGACTATTTCGGAGACGGGATAGGGGAATAATAATCAACAGGAGACGGTTCCCGTTGCTTTGTTTCCTCATTTGCTCTTTTGCTGTGACCTGAAAAGCAACCTAAATAAAACAGTGACCTGAATAATGACCTAAAACTAAAGAGGACATTACGTGTGTCCTTTTGTGACTGAGAAAGTAACACTTGGAAGGCTTTCCAAGAACCTTTCACCCAATGTTCTAAAGTTGGTGGAAATGCAAGCACCTGAAATTCGACATTTTTTGCAAATTTGCCGAACACTTTTTACCATTTGGTGTTTTCCCGAAAAATATTATGACAGAAACTTTCCCACAGGTCATCTTACCTCAGATCAAATTAACAAGACATTTTATTACTTGTTGGTATTCAGTACATGGGATCGGTTCGGAGGTCTTCTTAGTTCACGTTGTCCAGTCATCATGATGATTATGTTATGCTTCCCGGTTGGCTGCACAAAAGGGAGATAATTCTTCCGTGCATGTTTCTCATTAAATTTCCTGTATGTGGGAAAAGGTTCAAAAGGAAGCTTTTTAGTAGCATGAGCAAACACTGATGTAATAAATTGGCGGATCTAGGGGCACTGGCCCGTACCCTCTCGATCCCCGTATGCACCATTTTTTCTCAACTTCATTAACTTTTTCTGAAATCTTGGTAAAACATTTGAATTTGGTAAAACAAGGGAAGATCCTGGATCCGCTGTGACCAATGCGAAATGGAAGTGTAATTTCTGAATAGACCGATACACTGTCATTATGAGTATCACAAAATCAACTGTCCTGCTGTGATAATGCAGTAGACTAATTAGCAAGCAATGATTTAATTTATCATTTATCCATCTTCAAAAAGTTTGACAGATTCATGCTGAGACTTGGGACCAAAGACATTCATAGAGTGCGAGCTTTTTTACCTTCAATTTGTAATATTTTATCTGCTTTATAAATTGGGACCAATAATACGATTGATATAGTTATCGGTTATGTTTTATACTTTGATCAGCCATGAAGAAGTACAAGCCGACGGACGCAACGACAAACCCGTCCCTCATCCTGCAGGCGTCACAGAAACCAGAATACGCCAAGCTCATAGACGACGCCGTTGAGTACGCCAAGAGTAAGGGCGGGTGAGTACTGTGTGAATAAATAGATATGTATGATACAGTTTACGGCAGAGAACTGCGTCCAACCTGGGGCAAATATTTCCATTGAGGAGCAACGTATCCATTCTCTGTTTTGAATAATGCAGAGCCATAATGAGGCGTCTATTTTAAAATTAAGATTCACAGAATTGAATTTTATTGGTAAATGATTTGTTGGAATGAATGTCCGCAATGTCATGACCGACAGTGTTTGCTTACAAATATGTAAAATGAGAGAAAGTGAACTTTGTAAGGACAATTTTCAATAGAAAATATTGCCATTGATGAGACGTAGCGCGTGTATTCTTAAAAATTACTGTTGGTGAAAAACAGCGGCAAAGACAAGAAAGTAAAAGTGGTCTTGAAAGTAAAGATAAGAAAACTTGAAATTAGATAAGCGTTTAATCAGACGACGGGACAGGGCTATCTCTGAAGTGTTGTTATCTAAAGGGTCATGGTCAAGATACCGAACGAGTGTTGAGATAAATAGAATATCGAAAAGTGCGCTCCCACACTTCCCTGTTTTAAATTCAAATTCCTTTGAATAAATTTGTTTTGAAATATTATATGATTATATTTAATGTTTGGCATAGGCAGTTTTTTTGGGGAGGGGGGGCAAATTTCATTTTATTGAATTTCAGACTTAATTAATTTAATTATTTCTGATTAACAACTGACCATTTGGCTTATGTGCTGATTGATTGACTGATTGACCAATACACAAAGTGATTTTCTGGATTATTTGACTGGTCTATTTATTGGCTTATTTGACTGATTGACTAACTATCTGGTGGACTGATTTATTGATTGACTAACTGATGGACTGATTTATTGATTGATTGACTAACTGATGGACTGATTTATTGATTGATTAACTAACTGATGGACTGATTTATTGATAATTGATAATTATTGGATTGATAGCCTTGTACATCATTTTGTGCGAATGGTCCCTGAAACTGAAAAAAAAACTGCTTTTAGAGAACTTTGTGTATATTGTCACTCGAGCTTGTTATTACAAAAGTACGTTCACACCAACAAATTTCAATATCGATTCAAGATAGCCGACTCCCATTGCTGAATGTTGAAATCAACGTTGGTTGATCGGCTTCGGAATCGGTCAGTGCAAACATGGCTAACGTTTTTGTAACGCTTATGTGTATTATTTTCTTTGCAGAGACGTTGAGACGCAGCTGACGAACGCCATGGACAAACTGTTCGTTCTGTTCGGCTGTGAGATCCTCAAGATCGTCCCAGGGCGCGTCTCCACCGAGGTGGACGCCAGGTAAGGTTCCTTTACACTGAGTCTCTGCTGAAATGGACGCCAGATTAAGCGTCTGCACTGTGTTGCTTTAAGAAAAGGTTTAAATTGTGCGTGCCGACGCAGAATGAACCTGTACCGTTCTCCATTTAAATAACAAAATATTTCATTTTTTACTCAGACTGTCGTTCGACAAAGACGCCATGATAGCGAGAGCGCGCGAACTCATTCGTCTGTACGAAGAGGCGGGAATCAAGAAGGAGCGAATCCTGATCAAGCTTACATCCTCCTGGGAGGGTATCCAGGCTGGCAAGTATGTATCAAAATAACTACTGATAAAGCTTACAGCTTCCTGGAAGGGAAAGGTACAACTGGTGTTCCAGTATGAACATTTAGTGTTGTTCTAGATCCCGGTACAGATCCAGCTTAGACGCTTTATGATTACACCATTATGTGTCACTAAAGGCCCAAATCGGAGAGGGAATGCTTGTCATGGTAATATTTGACATGTAATTTATTGTTTCAGGGTCCTGGAGGCAGAGTACGGAATTCACTGTAATATGACGTTACTTTTCGCCTTCTGTCAGGTCAGTCAATCATCATACATTATGATTAAACTTGATGGGTATTCTACAGCTGAATGCTTCCGCGCGTTTCGAAAATCATGTGTGAAATGATTGTATCAGGAGAACCTGTTTTGAAGGACCACCTACTTTGGTCGAAAAAAGGAGACTGTTTAAAGATCACAAGGGTCAAACACACGTACTGTCAAATTCAGTATTTTTGCTGTTTAAAAATGGGCTGAATGAATTCCATGGTTACGTGTATACATAGCGTTGAAAAGATTAAAAATGCTGCTGACACAAAAAACCGTGAATTTGACGGAACGTATGAACAGACCCAAGGGTATCTCGCCAGATTCTTTGATCGCAAAACGCTGAGAACACCGTCTAGGCTGTACTACCGATGTGAATCTTATCTCGGACGTTGCTTTCTGCAGGCTGTAGCGTGCGCCGACGCTGGCGTTACCCTCATCTCTCCGTTCGTCGGACGGATTTACGACTGGTACGTCAAGAACACAGGACAGAAAACGTTCGAGCCGCTCGAGGACCCGGGTGAGTACTTCATATCCAGGTACACAGTGTAGGATAAAACTCACTCACTCTTCTTCAGATCTGTCACTGAAATAAGTAGATAAGAAAGACAAAGAAAATGAACTCAAATATATGTAAATATATCAGTTTTTAAAGTAAATGTTATTGCTGTCACGATTTCTCCATCATTATTTTTGCCATTGATCTATTTCTGAGGCATAATAAATTAAGGGAATCCGTTACCATAGATACAAATCGTAAAGGTTTTCCCCTCTCAACTATCGTTGTGGTTCTTTGTAGGAGTGAAGAGTGTGACGCGCATTTACAACTACTACAAGAAGTTCGGCTACCCGACTGTCGTCATGGGAGCCTCGTTCCGAAACACGGATCAGATCAAAGCGTTAACCGGCTGTGATCTACTCACCATCAGGTTAGTAACCGGCTGTGATCTGACTATCAGGTTAGTAACCGGCTGTGATCTGACTATCAGGTTAGTAGCCGGCTGTGATCTCCATCAGGTTAGTAACCGGCTGCGATCTCACCATCAGGTTAGTAGCCGGCTGTAATAACCGGTTGTGATCTCTATCAGGTTAGTAGCCGGCTGTGATCTCGTCACCATCAGGTAAGTAACCGGCTGTAATAACCGACTCTGGTCTCACTGTCAGGTTTGTCAGGCGGGCTGTGACCCTCTCACTGTCAGGTTAGTAACTGGCTATGACATCCTCACTGTCAGGTTAGTAACTGGCTGTGAGTTGTATTTTACGCATTCTTGTGTTTTGATACAGGACAGGCTATTTAAGAGCACGAGTGGTAGTTTCGTTCGCGTGAAATGTGTGACGAAGTGAGGTCGTGCGGCTGTGACTTTGGCTTTGGTAGATTTGTTATGTTAATCATAAACGTTTTATTTTTTCAGTCCGAAACTCTTGGAAGAATTGTCGGAATCGACTGACGCACTCACTCCGCATCTCTCAGAGAAAATAGGTAAGATTGAAGGAGGCTTTGTTCGCATATACCGTTTGGGTCAACGCCCTTTCCTGTGAGAAATTTTAGAGTGCTGTTGAAAGGTGTATCCTTGGAGTTTTCCTTTTCGGACGAAATGGCCCAGCGCCACATAATCATTTCAAGCAATTACGAAGGTATTACTTTCAGCCTCATCCGCATGACCCCCCCCCCCTTACCAAATGTAAACATCCAGGTGCTGTCAAAATATGAACATGCGCTGACAACATAATCTGACAC
>JBCAUG010720122.1:0-12623 GCA_038406175.1 Haplosyllis leylae | reverse complement strand
GAACTCATACTGTTAGTGGTGACAGTATAAAAGAAAAATAGAGGCTGATTTAACCATAAACAGTAATTTAAAGAAATTTACACTATGACATTTTTATCGTGACAAATCCCTTTCTCCTTAAGCTGTTACTGTCGGATAAATGTCACATTGTTGCAAAACACAACACAACTTTTAGACTATAAGACTTTGTTGCTATGATACGGAGTTTCTCAGTAAAGAAATGTAATTTATTGATGATAATTTAAGCCTCTTCTGTTTTCCAACATGACATAAATATTGATACGACGCTTAAATGAAAAGAAAGTGACTGTAATTATCGAGAGTGAGTTTACCTTTTAAAACTTTAGAAATTTTTATTTAATTTTGTCCGTTTTGTCGAATTTACTTTTGACATTACCTCGTATACAATTAAAACGTTTGGTAATGTGACTATTCCTAAACAAACAAAAACCATGAAAATCCCATTACACTAAGGTTGAAGTCAAAATAAGAACTCAAATATCCATTAATTTCTACCTTCTAACTGAAAAGCTTGTAGTCCTTTGCTTCGTGTACAAGAAGTAACAGAGATACCATATTTGTTCCACAGGCGTATTCTCCTGTTTGATGGTCGAGTTCCACCTCAAAAGACAGTTTGGTTATTACTTGCTGCAAGCGTACATCCCATCTATGCTAATAGTGATCCTCAGCTGGGTCAGCTTCTGGATTCACAGGGTAACATCTTTTTACTATCTTTCCTTTTATTTTACAAAATAGCATCAGGCTGTACATTTTTGGATAATTTCTGTGAGGCCGAAATAATACTGTAAATACAATTACTGTTCAAAGGACAATTCTTCATAACGTAATTTACAAAAGTCCATTATGACTTTGCAATTTTGAGGTTTTTATTTCATTGTTGTTTTTACGTCCATTTCTTTGATATTTCAGCTTTTGCTAATGTAATTTAAAACTCATTTACTCACGCCCAAATTAGATTGTTGGCTTTCCATTATCTTCTGCTTCGAATGTTTTCACATTTCATCTGAGACCTTTTATTGGTATCCGATTTTGTCACCAATATTGAAGTTCGTTTTTATTCCCAAGTGAAACAATACATTTTGTTGGTGTTGCATAAGGTTTCAGTTCAGCTGCTTCTTAAAATAATGCCACCATTATGGAAATTCCAAGTAAGGGCTGTTTTTGTGAGTTGGGTTGGAGGTTTACAGGATTTTCCAATACTATTCTAGGACCAAGTGCCTGCCCGAATCACGCTAGGTGTCACCACTCTCCTAACATTAAGTACTCAGGTTTCGAGGGCAGCAGACATCCCCGTGTCTTACGCAAAGGCCTTAGATGTATGGTAAGGCGCCTTCTATTCATTCTAGACTCATTCATCTAAATAGCGTGTCTGTGTTTCGTTTCTAGGATGCTGTACCAGCACGTATTACCTTAGGTGTTACTACTGTGCTCACTATGGCAACACAACTGTCAGGTTCACGTGGTACCACAATTACAGTTTCATACGCTAAGGCCCTCGATGTCTGGTAACTTAGAACTTTTCTTCATAGATCTAGATGTGGCTTTTGCAGACTAATCTTCTCGCTTTCCTTTAGATTTTAGATCTCACTGCTGTTTTTCTTACACCTCTGGTTAGATGCATGACAAATGTTTCTTTTGATCATCACAGGAAATTTAATACAGTAAGAGAAATTATGTCAGTTTTAAGGTGTGAGTAAATACAAAATATACCCCTAAAACTGTCGTAATTTCGGTTGAGAGGCAACGATCAATTAGGGAGCATTCTAGATGAAGCTGTATATTGATACATTTTGTAGGCTAGTAGAATTCACTTGTGAATAACTGGCATGGTTAGTTTTTATATTACATAATATTAATGTATAAAATTTACAAATCTAATCGTTTGTAACCAATCAATCACAATTATTACGTGTAAATCTCGCAGAATGCACTGTTTGTCAACATATCACCGTGTGTCTTCAACTGCTTGTTTGTGTTTTCAGACATACACCAACATTAACAAGGCAAATATTTTGCCAGATATCTGTATGGGAACATTTCTTTGGCATTCACTATTTTGAAATGATGCGAAAAACAATATCTCAAAAAGTTACTCACTTATGGCGCGTTCACACTGCACGGAACCGGGACAGGGACAGGGACAGGGAACGGAACTGGCACAAACTCTCGTCCCATTTCAGGTCCTGGTGCAGTTTGAACAGTTCTGTATAATATATACAAACCCATTTTTTCCCGGTCCCTGTCCCTGTCCGGGTTCCGTGCAGTGTGAACGTGCCATTAAACTTATTTGCATTTAAAACGTTCAATAAACGTACACAAATATTACAGGTATGCGTTCTGCATGATACTAGTGTTCAGTGCACTAATCGAATACGCACTAGTTAATTCGCTGACCAGAATGGAAGCGGACAGACGGAGAAAACGACGAGAATTTGTTGCTGATGGATGTGGATTGCCGGATTCACCAAAGAAAGAGATGGTAATAAACCAGAAAGACTCTATCAATGCTACAGAAATTGTAAGTTCATCTCTTTACAATAACATGAATGAGTGGTAGGCCAAAAAAAGCACATGTCAAGAACAGAATTCAATGTTAGACTTTATAAGGTAAAAGAAATCAGAGAAACATCCATCTAGTCAATTAGCATACTATCTCCTAATGGGCTTGCATACGTGTACGTTTCCTTATTTGCTCAAAATTTGTATTCGTATGATAAACAGTAAACAATGAAGATTTACCTAGCAGTCATTATCAATACATTTTATTCGTTTTGGCGCCTCTCAAATTGAGCTGGTTGACACGGGAAAGTACTCCATTTGAAAGTTGAGACACAAGTAAAAAATAATGCCATGAAGAAGCTAAAACTCCCAATACAAGTAATAAACTGACAAATTAGTTACCGAGTCACCAATTGTTCTTCAAAAATATGACATCAAATTTCTGACTCAGAAAAATCAGCAATTGGGCATATTTTCACACTTCCAGGAACTTCGACCAATAAACGAAGAAAATAACCTGAACGCGAACGGACCAGATGAGGGAGTACTTCCCTCGATGTGTTTCAACCACGGAGTATTGTCAGCAGATGGCGTCGACAAAGCCGCTCGAATTCTATTTCCTTCAATATTCTGTCTTTTTAACGTTATATACTGGATCTACTACACACAACCAGTTGTTTATGTCGATGTTGAGTAAAAAAGTATATTATGTGTTGTTTGGCAAAGAAAAGAAACACAACTGTATAGATGACATAGGATGATTTGCCATTATTGTCAATCAAATCCTATAACATTGTATTTTGTAACGGTGTTGGAGAGAAACAGAGCAACTTGTGAAGAAAAGACGTTAGGTAATTGTCAAAGTTGACATTAGAGTAGCAGTGTTAGAGGCTAGAACATGTGCAGAACTGAGAACAAAAGTAGGAGAATGTGCCGTCTGCTCAACACAACTCGTCACTGCAATCTCGCAATTGGAGGGCGTTGTAGCATCCGCAGTCTCTATGTAAAGGCTTATTGTAATCAAGGCCTTCAAATTCTCAATTAGATGAAATTGCAAGAAGGAATGACGAAAAGAATTTATCATTAAAGTGACCAAAACTTTAGATAACATTATCTGAAGGAGAAGAAAAAAGAATGTAACATTTGTAACATGTAACAAAGACTTTGGCTTTTTCTCTTTAGACATTTAAACAGTCAGTTAACCTTTTCAGACATGCGAGTTATTTGTAAACAAGACCAATTGACAATGTTGTAAAATGTTGCCGAATAATTTCCAGCAGCAAAAAAATTTTTTTTCCAGCGAAAGTTGAACTAGCATGCCTAAGATATCTAATGCTGCGCTCTGCTTAATCAGCTATGTTTGCCATTTCTTATCACTATAAAACTTTAAAAAAACCTTTGTCATGTCCCATTGATTACCTAGTGTCGGTTTTAAGATCGTTCAACCGCTAAATGTTAGATTAACCCACTGGATATAACTTTCTTTGTTCTGCTACTTCTTTTTGCGATGTCAATATTGTACAAAATTGCCAATTTCATCATATTTGTGAATCAATCGTCTGTTTGTTTTTGATAGAATCTTGATCCATATCAGAATGAAATGTTAATAGAGTTTTGAACACATCATAATGCAATAATTCCAGTAGGATCACATTTTAGAAATAATACTTCCACTTAAATTTTTCAAAAAGTTGAACAATGACTGAAATTATATACAAATAGCTTACAAAGAGGACACAATACAGACACAGGGGAGAGAACGAATTTCCGTGATCTCAGACTGTTTGGGAAAATCTTATTTGTGATTATGTTATACATAGTCCTGATCACCGGTAAAAGATAACAGTAAATAAGTTCACTTACAATAAAGTACATTGCCACATTTTCTCCATGAAATATTGTAACATTCAGACATACATGGTTGTAAATTCAACCTGTATCCTGTGTGCGTGCTAAATTCATTTCAATATAAAAAAAGCTTTATGATTGCGAACCGGATTAGCTCAGTGAGGGCGCCTGTCTGCCGTAAACTGGTATGAGTTCGACTCCTACCAATGCTTGAAAAAGTAAGTTTGTCTTTGTAGCTTTCTGCCATTGTGGCTGCCAAAAGGCCAATAGGTTTTGCAGCAGAAGCAAATCTGAGGAATCCATCATGCACAGAAGTACCCAAGTGACCCAATTTACTCTTGCCGTGAACTCAACGGCAGATGTCAGGAGAAGACCAAAAAAGGGGCGCCAGTGGTTTCACAAAAAGATTGATGTCCTCAAATTATTTCTTTAAAAAAAACAACAACAAAGGCTGCAGGACTACGCTTCTACGACAAGTAATGAATATAATAATCTTACTGCCAGATATATGCAGTCTGTTTCAAATAGTGATGTAAATACTTGTAACTATTCTGTATTATTCTATTTTTATGGACTACATATCAGTCATCATAAATGTTCTTTATAATTTCTTTACTGGTCAATAAACTTTTCCAATATCTTCCCGAGTTCTGTGTAGGCATAAACTTTAATTGTTTTAACCTGTTAACAGCCTAGGTCGTCAGTCTTTTAACATCAATTTTGTTAAATAAAAAAGGAATTACTTTACCCTTACAACGTACTTCATAACTTAATGTAAGTTACAATTCTTACAGTTAAAGGCATCATGATCTTTGGGTCTTTTTCAAGCAAGAAAATAACCTGGATGTGGACTTGGTCATTTTGGTACTTGATAAAATATTTGCTATCGTGCTTCAGTGGTACTTTCACTACCTTATCCACATCAGATTTGTCATTAAAGCACAAAACGAGTGATTAAAGGTACTTTACAAATAAATTGTTTACTGTAGTAGCTTTGCAATATCTTAGAAAATGTTATTCGAATATATAAATAAATTAAATATCCAGTGGAGAGCGGTATATTTTGGAACCTACATTCAGAAATGATTGGCCATGACATTATGGTCACAATAATGGTATAGACACCGTGATCTATACATTATCGCTACAACATTGAATGCAATGATATAATCAAAATGAAGCAAATAACACGGAGTTAAAAAGTAATATTCACAACGTTTGCTCTTTACTGTCGATACTGAAGAGAGAAGGCATAATCATGACCAACGAATGTTTTACAACATTAAATCTGTGCAACCTATAATCTCATTGGTGTCCAGACAATTTCGTTTTCACTATCTCAAATGGGAGCCTTAGGTCAGCCACATCACTTCAAGTTGCATTATCTCAACCGAAACCAGTAATCTTCTGAGTTTCTCAGTTGGTCCAACTTATAACTTGATTTGGATAAAGGAGAAGAGACAAACTAAAGATATTGTTATTTATGATTTGGCCTGACACAGAGGGACATTAAATTTTAGTAGATCTAATAATCACCTGCACTTCACTTAAAATCTCCTCTTTGCACAAACACTATGGACACAGTTACTTACTTTAAGGATATTGTGTACTTGTTAACTTCCGAGCTTTCAAAAATTCAGTACCTGCCGAAAGCTCCCCTTCCAAACTGCAAGAGTGCTTCTTTATGTTTCACAGATAAAACAGGTCTTTCATTTTAAATCTATGTTCCTTGTCCATCCAATCCTCTCCTTGCTTCTTAAGTCACTTAAATTAGTAAAGCAATTTCTGCTGAAACGTTTCGGAAATTATCACTTGAGAACTTTTTAGTTTATGCCCAGGAGTTACTGTGCAGACGTTTGTGTATTGTGAGAACGGCACGTATGTAGCTGTCAGTGTTGGAGATACAGTCTGGTTTTTGACACTCCTGTTAGGAAAACCAAGTATCTATGCTTTTAGAGTCTTTATCAGACATCACCAAAACGAGCTAACACAGCATCACTTTGACATTTTTGATTTGTCGAAATATGTCAATTTTTAAGTAATACATGTGCATGTGGCAGAAGTTGTCCCCAACATTTTCACAAAATGAGTAGCTTTCTCATATTCCTTCAACCAAACTTTGGGTTTCTTACAATTGCAGGCAAAATTGATATGTATAATTTTACTTACCTGCTACATTCACGTTCGGAAGCGACGACAGTTGTGGAGACAATAACATCTTTCACATATAAAATTATCTTCCTGTTAGTCAGCTACAGTTTGTTTCAAATAGTGATGTAATTAATCCATGTGTAATGATCTATTTGAAAAGACAATTGGCTTGAAAATTCTTCTCTTACGTGTCCCATTCTTCACTTTTCCCGAAAGTATAAATTAACTAAATTTTTCTAGTAAATCAGAAAACTAATAACTTTCGTGGAAACGTACTAAAACGGCCAGAGTAGATGTATGAGGTCATCAACCCTTATTAAGATCACCAAATATATGTCTTTTGTTTGTGTGTGTACACTCAACATGTTTCAGTACGGCCGCGCACGCAATTAAACGTTACGGTTCAGTTGGTCAAATAGTCAGTGCTATTATATAATATTTGAGTTTTTTGGTGACTCGTAGAGAGTTACCTATTTGGGGGACAGATGGAGGGGAATATGGTGAGCTAGATGGTGGGGGTCAGTGGGGGCACCATATCAGGGGGCAAGATGGGAGCAGATAAGGGCCAGATGGGGAGGCCAGATGAGGCCAGATGGAGGGAAAGATGGGGCCAGATAGGGGGCCAAAGGGGGAGGCAGATGGGAGGCCATATGGGGGCAGATGGGGGGCTAGATGAGGGAAGCCAGATGGTGGGGGCAATCAGTAAACATCCTCCGGGTACAGTGTGGCTGAAACAACATTAACGAGTCACCAAAGTGGAATTCTTCACTCCTTGATTTTTCCTATTTCAATTAAAAAGCTCATCTAAATAAAATATTTAGATGACAAAATACTTAAATCAAAAAAATTTCTCGAGATTTCAAGTCACAACCTCATCAGTCAGCTTTCATAACCATTGAAGTAAAGAGCCAACTACTAGTGAGTGGGAGACACAGAAAAGCTTTCATTAACATTCAGTCATGCTTAACTTGACTCAGTTAATTCATCTAGATCTAATTAAACGAATCCATACAAAAATACGAAAAACACGACTGTGTACACAGAACCACAAAATGACGTAACTTTCAGAAAGTTTGACATCTATTATCACCCTCTGGAGGTGTGAATTCTTACCCTTGTTGAAAAACAAGTTTGACTCTTTCTTTTATGATCTTACATCGAGGTCGAATCTGTGTGACAAAAATAACCTGTACCCACAACCCTGATATTTAGTGAGGATTATTATTTAAATTTATTTCCCCGAAACAACATGATTACGATTACATGACTAAAATCAATGCCACGGTTATATTGTTAGGACTTGATTACAGGGTTAAACAGATTTGACACAAGAAGCGAAGGAGATAATTGACGCTTTTCATGTAAATCATGACTTGAGTTGTATTTCATCAGACCTGAGGGCACAGGTGAAACACCTTTTCCTGTATCTCACGAATCAAACGAATGCTTATGTAACAAGTCTCTGAAATGAAAGTTACAGAGAATTATGGGAAAATAAGAACATTACTTAGTGAACGATACAAAGATTTTTTCGGAACACACTTCTATTGTATCGGAAAACGGTTTTCATGTGCGTTTAACTAGCTGTTGTACTCACTATGTATGATATTGGACAGACCAGAAGACATCTGTAAGGTATTTGAGGGGATTCAAAATTAGATGGAAAATTCAATCGTCAAACTGGATAATTGTTCAAGCTTCTAAAAATACACTCATCCATATTTACTACCATGTTTGAATGCCCGTGGTGACAATTCACATAGATCTGTTCAAACTCTTATGTTCGAAGGCTTTCTTCATGAAATAACCGACCTCATCATCATCTATTGGCTGTTCGTTTTACCTTCACTACAGTCCTCTAGGAAAAATTCAACCAAACTGGTTTGGTCGTGCACTTCAATTTCACAATTCCAGTGGAAACATGAACATGAAGCATACCCATTCCGGTAAATTAGCTCCCTTTATTATTCTGCCAACTTGCAGTAAAGATTGAAATATATATTCTTTGCAGATGGTATGTAATATTGTATATTGTAATTAATATTGTAATATTTTAGTTTAGATCATTTGAAGTTTCAGATAACATTGGTTATTTTAAGACCACATACAACAAAAAAGGATAAATAACCAGGAGAAGACTTTCCAATTAAACTTAAACTTAAACCTTATTGGTCTTGTGTAACGCCCTATTAATACATCATATTTTCTACAGCGCTTCACATTATCATTTTACAATTTTAATGTGCTATCATACATGAAATAAAAATGTTTTTAATTTTAATTTGAAGGTGTCATAGCACTCTATTTCCCTTATTGTTCTTGGTAACTCATTCCACGTTTTCGGTCCAAAAACACTGAAGGATCTCGATGTTAGTGTCTTATATTGTGTTCTTGGTACTTTCAGCAATGGTCCTTTTTCATTTGACCACATTGGCCTTGTACTAACTTGCTTAATTTTAATTAGTTTTGACAATTAATGAGGTGATAAACCGTACAAAACCTTATGAATTAATGATAAAATCTTAAATGTAATCCTCATTCTGATAGGCAACCAAGACAGTTCTTTCAGTGCATCACTTGAACTAGAAAATTTTGATCAATTAAGAATTATCTTGGCTGCCAAGTTCTAGACTCTCTGCATATACTTTCCGGAATTTCAATTAGAGCACCATTACAGTAATCTAAATGAGAGAGAACAAGCCCATTTACTAAAATTTCACATGCACTTTTAGTTTAAAAATTTCTGATTCTTTGTATCCTCATAAGGTTCATCATTGCAGATCTGGCTTTCATTGTGACATGGTCCTTTATATTCAGAGTACAGTCAAGATAAACTCCTAGACACCTTACTGTTTCAGAGATATTTATGGTGTCTCCAACAGCTTTGAATTCATTTATAGTGCACTTATCAAGTTGAGGTTTTGTTCCAAATCTGATAAATTCAGTTTTGTCTGTATTCAGCTTTAGCTAAATAGAGTCCATCCATGATTTGATAGTTGACATATATCCATTTCAAGTTTATTAATTGTACCCTGTTCCCCTCTTACATTGTTCTTATCTGGTTTAAAACTTTGATCCAAAAAGTGATCATCAGCTAATCCTTGTATGTTGGTATCATTCAATATAACAGAGCTGATCGAAGCACAGTAGGCAGTAAAAATGTTTGCTCCAGAAGTGGAGCCTTGTGGAACTGAAAATCTAATGTTTTGGTCCTTTGAGTATGTGCCATTTATACAGACACTAAAACTTCTAGGAGAAAGGTACAATGCATACCATTGAAGGGCCACATCGGTAATGCCATATGATGCCATATGATGTTAAGGAGTAGGTGATGGTCAACTGTATCAAAAGCAGCTGAGAGATCCATCATTATACAGACTGTTACTTTCTGATGTTCCATTCCCCAAAGCACTCTATCTAGGAAATATGAAACTGCAGTTTTGCATGAGTAACCATCACGACATACAGACTGAAAATCTGGAAGTAGATGATATTCTTTACAGTGGTCCAGAAATTGTTGCAAGACAGCCTTCTCCACCAATTTTCAGATGAAAGATAAATTACTAACTGGCCTGTAGTTCTTTAATAATAGATCCATGCCAATTTTCTTTAACAGTGGTCATACTATAGCTGATTTCCAATGCCTGTGAAATACTCCAAATTCCAGACTCAAATTCACAAGTTTCATAAGTATGTGAATACTATCATCAAGATTCCTTTTTAATAAACTAGTTGACACAATATCTAGCTCACATGACTTAGTTTTCATAGAACATACCAGTTTGCAAACCTGGTCCTCTGTCAGCATAGAAAATTTACGTAGTTTTGGACAGATTTTCTCTTGGGGAACATACATTTCTATATTATTGAATGAAGATCTTATTGTCTGAATTTTTTCAAAGAAGAAGTCTGCAAACTGGTCAGCAAGCTGTTTATCAGTTAGCCCTTGAGGAAAAGGATTTTCTTCTGATAGTCCTAAAAGACCAGTTGTAATGCTATACAGCTCCTTGATGTTACCCTTTGCATCTAATGTCTTAGCACAGTAAAAGTTTGTTTTATTGATGATGTTATTATACCTATTTCTCTCCCATTTATAGGCTAACCAGTGGCGATCTTGCTGGTATTTCAGCCACTTTTGTTCCACACTCTGTACTGTCTTTCTTTGTTCTCGTGCTGTGTTATCAAACCAAGGTGCTCACATACAATCACAGACCTTTAAGGTTTTTAATGTGGTGTTCTCTTATATCAGTGTTTTAAATTCATCCTCAAAAATCTGTACTGCATCCTCGAGATTACTGGCATTCATAACTGCACTGCTGTTAAAGACTCTCCTTAGTTTCTCCTCAAAATCATCCGATAGCTTTCACGATTCCACCTCCTTTATTCTTCTTAGTGATTTATCATGATTTAGACTGCTTGCAATAGACCGTAACTCATTTGCACTGTATGTTTTCTGCACACTTGTTGTTTCCACTTGATTGATCTGACCTTCATTTGACTGACACATAATAATACTCTTTGGTCTTATGCTATTTATTAATCGTTTTTCTTTGGTCTTCCTCCCTCCCATACAGCCAGAATGACTAATAACAAGATCCACACCGTATTCATCTTCTGTACTGTTAAATTTCCAGTCATTCCGATAGATATTTCATTACTAAAACTGTGATGTTATCCAGTAATACATTTTTTAAGCAGCTGCTCAAATGCGCACACTCTATTACCAATTATATGAATAAAAATTATATACCCGATATGAATTAAATATGTTGCTAATAATCATGGACTTCTTTGTGCACTGGACATGTAAAAACACAGTCTTAAAATTGTAACTTTTTGAAAAATTGCATGCTATATTGATTTAAGCAATAGGTCAATCGAATCATCAGTTTTATATCTACATGGTGATAATTCACGGTGGAGTTTACACACTAACCACTGTCACAGTAAGGGCAAAGCGTACAACTAATGTTTCTCGCCTGTAAGGGGAGTAAAAGGAGTAAAAGAATCCACACCAGAGTTTTAATTGACATTCTTTATTGGTGGCTCTTTAGAGTCACCTTAGTGGTTTTTAGTGGTTTTTTCCCCGAAATTTTGGGCCCATGGTGGGGACCTACGAAGGTCTATTTGTCACTTAGTGACTGTATGGTGCTATTTGCAGGTAGTGGGGACACCTAACCCCTATATGTTGTAATCAAACTTTTTGTTGCTGCAGGTGGTGGGGACCCTAAAACCTAGTATACAATATGCTTCACTCCCCTTCGTCCCCGTTTGCTCCCCTTTGCCCCCCAGGGAGCGAACGAGCCACCTAGAGAAACTTTTCACAACCTAATATTTTCAGTAATTTCACACAGCATGGTGTTCCAAATGAGAACAGTTCCCAGGAGCTATCACATCCTACATGTTACATCATTTAGTAGTAAAGCATTCTGTGGACACCACATTTAATTCGTCTGGAACGGAACAGCTGAAATCCTGGTAATATAATAAAATAATAGAATCAAAGTTCAAGTTCAAATAGCTTGAATTAATTTAGGTCTTGTAGGTCCAGGGAGGAGAAGGGGGGGGGATCTCGTTTACCTCATAAGTTAGGTTGATGATGTGAATAGTCTGTTATTAAACCTGTTTTCTGAGCTCACAGAGGTGACTCAGGCTTTGTAGAAGGTCTGCAAATATCTATTCATCACAAAAAGTAGTTCCTTTCATAGAGGAGAGCTGTGAATTTCTTTCAAATGCTTTGTAGGCAACAGAAACATGCCAAAATTACCCTTGTTTCCAAGCAAAATTTTGGACTACTTGACACAATTATTACTAGGGGGTGGTCTAAGAGGAATATTTGAATATTGAGTACATTGCTGAATCTATCTATGATATGATCGCTCTGCATTCTGATTTGTTCACTCAAGTATACCACCTTGCGTGGCATAGCCAACAAAAGTACTTCCTCATCAACTATGACTCAAATGGCCCGAGATATACAATTTAGGGTGTTCCATTAGATCCAAATCTTAGAAGTATGATTTAGTATACATGGGTGCATGTGCTTATTTAGTTGATACAATTTATATGGAGCACATTAATACTTGTGTGAAAATGAGGCCAGA
>JBCAUG010720111.1:0-12624 GCA_038406175.1 Haplosyllis leylae | reverse complement strand
AGGATATAGGTCATATGTTGATAGAGCTACAGCTAGGCAGTAGCTGTAATGTAAACATAGTAGCGAAACACAACACGCGACTGCGGTTAACAAGTATACTAAAAAGAAGTGTGCAGTAGACCCACAGAAGATTATAGTTATGTGTATCACAGAAGCACTTCGTTGAGTGGCATCTGGAGGATGTGGGCAAAAGAGTGGAGGTGACTTCAGTTTGCTGCGGCGCACGAAGGGTTAATCTGCACCTTGGAATTACCTTCCAAATTAGGCTTTTGGAAAGGTGTGTAGCCATGGATTCAGTTAAATTTGAGCATTCACGAAACAGACCGAACGTTTGTGTTCATTCCACCTTCCCTCCTGTGTAGAATTTGCTGGGAAAAACTCATTTTGAAACCTTTCAAGGACATGTATTTTAACTGTCTGCTTGAGTATTTTCCCTGTTTTACCCCAGTTGATAAAAAAATGAAATATAAGAAAAAATCCTTAAGAACTCTTCTGAATCAGGAATATTCAATACGTCACTCAATTCCTGTAAACAACCTTAGATCTATTCTACTGTGAAACTAGATCTACTACGAATTTGATATCATACCTGCACAGTTTTTATCAATCTGTAAAATATGTGTGATGCCGCTGAAAGGCGGCCCCCTTTTTAGATTGACAACTACGAGTTCATCAAGGCGAGCTCTTTAGTTCGCCTCCTCAGTGGAATGCAGAAGGCTGTCTCTCTTGAAGAGTCTGGCCTTTGTGACACTGAGAGCCTTTATGGCTCTGCTACGCTTTCTGGACTCCAATCCAGAATGCATGTCATATCGCATGTTGCAAACATTACCGGACACATTTGTTGGTCAATCATGCGTCCGTAACCAGGGCGTGCCTGACCAATCAGCAGCTTTCCTATCATTTAGCCCAGAGTGTTCTAACATATGTCTGCATTGCGACGTCATGCCTACTATAAAAGCAGGCATGACTCTGACCTCAGGGCACTTGTTGATTGGCATTTGGTGTAGTCACATTGAATGCTTATCTTGTGTAGTTGACAGGCTGAAAGGGAACACTCTCTTTCTCAGGTTTGGGACTGCTTCAATGAAGCTGTCGCCTTTTAGTCTTATTTCATTTTAAACACTTGGTCTCATAGAGCTGCCGCCGTACCTGTGTACCCACCACCATGGATTGGTTGGAGGGTTAGTAAGGCCTTTTTCCAAAGCTGCTGGCCTCTCCACCAGGAGAAGCACAATTAAAGTTGCAAACCACTGGGATCGCCTCCCCCAGCGTCCTTGTGGCATCACATATGTATCGAATTAATTTGGATTCCAACAGACAAACTAGGAAAAAATCCCATACCACTTTTTACTAAAAATAATTTCGGATACCATAAAAGGTAATAATTAAACGAAGGTAACAATGAAAAGTTACCGGATTTCTATGCCTCTCCTGAAACAAATAATTATCGGTCTGAGGCGTTAGTAAGGGCATTTGCATAGCATAGCAGTTAAATGTCCTCTCTTATGAATGGGATTTCCTGTTGTAACTGTTTTACAAATGAGTAAGCTATTCCTGTGGTGGTCAATTTCTGAAATATACGAAGTGTAAACTTAACCGTATTAAATCTGCAGTGTTAGAATAGATGTGACGTAAAAGAAACGTGTCTGTAATTTCCGATAGTGACCATCAGCTAATGGTATGTATATTGTGTAATTCGCACTGATGGTCAATTCCCATTTTACAAATTAAACAAATTTGAATTCAAGTTCCTAATAAATTGATAAATATTTGATGAAATTTCCTCTCCAAATTAATCATTTTGTATTTTTACCTTCCAAAGATACACAGTTTTATATCAAATTTTAAAATTATACCTTCCAACCATTACAACATTCAAGGCCCAAATGTTGGTGTGCACTGTTTTATGTGTCATTTACGCATCATCTGGTGTCTGAGCAAGGTGAAGAGGCCTTTATCCCACTGTTCTGTGTTGTTGAGTTACCACGAGAAATCGATTTTGGTAGCAATATTTTACTGAGGTGAATCAACATCAGAATTTTTCACATATTTCAAATGTTTTAGGTTCTAGTAACCTAGAGTTTGTCTTCAACGAGCATCAATATCAATGATATTGGTTACAATGAAAACCTGCGTGCTATGAACAGTTTCTTTTAACCTACCCAGTCTTTCAATATTCGTAGGATTTTTTATCAGTTTTAACTTTATCTTTAAGTTGTATTGTTTTGCAATTAAATTCATTTTTAAAATAGAAAAGAAAGTGTTCATGGGCATGTTACATCTTCCTCGCTAAGCTTAGTTTACGAGATTGTAATTTAAATTGCAAAATAGTTAGATGTGGAGGCAAACTTTCAAACATTCTGTAGAATGCAAACCGACCAAAGAAACAATGTTGTAGAAATAGTATCAAAAGATAGGAACATGTTTGGTCCACAACTTTGACACACATGCCCATATCAGTTTCTAGTGGAAAGACAGTGGATATTTATAAAACTGAAAATAGTGATTAAATTGAAAAACTACACAGATGATCTACAAAAATCGGAATTTTTTCCAATTAGGACAATTGAAAAATATTGGCCAGCAGAGTCTGGAAATTTACCACCAGATGACATGTTCACTTCTGTTTTATTCTGAGACTTCAGAATTAACTTTTAATGATGTAAATAGATCTACACTGAAGCTTGAACTTTACAAACCATGAGCCTACGACCCCAAACAATTTCAATGGTCGAAGAGTAGACAACTTCAAATAGTTCAAAGTGAAACAAGCATTGCTGTTAAATTCATAAACATTTTGTACTACATGATAATAAGAAAAGTGTTTCCTCACTATATATTTTGGTCTGAGAATCTCAGAGATTTAAGTCTTCTCAATTGATTTTCAAAAGGGTCGCTTACACCTGTCTCAACGGTTCAGACCTAAAAACCAAGGAACCGTAAAGTAAAAAATGGGATAAATCGTCGTCAGAAAAATTAGTCACAAGTCTTCTGTAGCATTAGACAACAGCTTTTAGTGAAGTAATTTCTTTACTCCTTGATACAAATAAGCATTTTTTTTTCAAATTTTCACTACACTGTTAAAAATAGTGGACTGACCGTTACAGCGTAAGAATACTGAGCAACAAAATACTCATGCTCTTCTCGCATTAATACAGTAAATTCGAGGAAACAATCTCTCGGCGACTTGCATGTATTTAAATAAAATCGAGGTCTTGACTGATTCTCAAGATGTCTACTGAAAAAGGATGCCTCACTTCCAACAGCTAATCAGAAATCCTTGGGTCTCTGGGTGTCAAAACTAGATTTTCTTCTGTAACAAATCCCTTTTGGAATGGACAAATTTGAACTTACCAATTTGCATTGATATTATCTGACTGTTAGTTTGAGTACAACTTGTTGCCTAAAAGATATGATATGTTCATATCACCATGTTTACTCTGCCATAATACATTCCTACCACGTGACTTGTTTTATCAAATCAGACATTGTTGATTTTACACGTGACCTCTTAAACTTAGACATCTTGGCATTTTTTTTCGTTTCAGGAATTTATCTTTTAAAAATACAGCTCACTTTTAACCACACTAATGAAATCCTGATGCATGGGAAAATTCATGCAAAAATTGTTGTCCAAAATATATCTGCACATAGTCCTTTTCCGTGTAAAGGTGGACCTTAGAAAAGATTTTACTCAGATGTGCATGTTATGTTCACATATATTATGAACAACCTTAAATGATGTGTTGGTGGTATGGGGTGTGTTTTGCGCCTAGGTGTAAATTCTTGTATCCCAGTAGGAGCACTTACTGTAATGAAATAAATGATCAATAGCAATGACACAGAAACTGGAGCAGAACCTTTGGAATCTAAAAAATTGTGATAAATTTGAATGTGTTCAAAGCTGTCACCATTTGATAATCAAAATAGAGTTTCTAATACAAAATATCGGTCAAGACTTTTAAAATTGGTAATATATTTTTAAATTCAACAACTTCCTGGAACTAAAGAAGTGCAATTCTAATTTGTTTCTGACGGATTAAATCCTCCCAAAATATTTTGTTAAAATGGCCATGGTAAAGAATAACATTCTGAACTAGTCAATCAGCTGATAAAATCAAATAGGTTTTCAGAAATGACATCAAAAACGTATATTTTGATATGATGAATGTATCAAATACTTCTGGTAACTTTTCATATGATGCCAACAAATATTACTGACATCACGATACAAATCGAACTGACTGCTGATCAAAAAGGTTAAATCTTTGAATAATATCAAGTAGTGCATCCAGACAAAATGAACGAGACTTTATTTTGGACTACTGTATTTTTAGAATATCAAAACGAATCAAGTGATCAGTTCTGAAAATAGTTTTGTCAGTTTTATTTTTTACTTCGGGAAGGTTGACCGTACTTCGTATTTGGCCAAACAGCACAACTGCGCTCTATATATACGGGTATATAGCGGCCTCCTATTGGCCGGTGTATTACGGGTCTAGGGTATGGGCGGAGCCCTCCCTGTGGGTGCTTAGGCACGTGTCGTACCCTGCAATACGCTGTGTTAGCTAAAATTACGGAATCCAACAACTTTATTTGATAAAAAAGAACTCAAAAGTCATAAAGAAGAAACTTTTACAGAAATGCATAAATTATTAATTGAATTCTTTTCTGGCAGCCAAAACTTATTTTCTTTGATAAAAGATGAAAGCAAGCAAAATAAAAAGTGAAAGTATTCAAAATGAGATCAATGAGGGTTAGCTTTGAGTTATACTTTAAAAGGTAATCTCCAAACTCCAAAAACTTTTTTCTTTTGGTTGTCAGTCAAACATTGAGATTAAAACAGTTCTGATTAAAGGTATCAGTGAACGTGAAATTCAATTCTCTCCTCGTGGCAAGAACTGAAAGGAAATCACATAAATTGGACAAATTGAGAGGGAGGTTTCTCGTAAAACTAAAGGAAGGGTATTTTTGCCAAAATACGTACACAAAGACGAAAGGGTTTGATGGATATTGATATATCTTCAGCCATTTGCTTTCCATGGAAAGATACAAACCGTATCAGCTAGATGGTAAAATCTGATATTGTTTTCTTCTGAAGGGGGTACAAACCCAAATATATTGAAAGTTTTCTGGAAATTCACTTGCAAATGCGTCACACTTTAAAATATTCAAAAGGCAATATTTTGTTACTGAATGACAGGAATTCTGATTGAGACTGACCCAATTAAATTTACTTATCGTACTCTTCAAGCAAACACCTGGGGAATGCAAATGTCCTTTAAATGTTTTCAAGATATAAAAAGTAATTCTTGTTCCTCTTAAGTTTTATTATTCATTTGCACTTTTTTCTTTCCTTTTAATTGTTGAAAGGTGTTCATTTGTAAGTTCTTTATTGAAAAATAGATTTAACTATGATGAATAATTTCAGGTTGTTTTGCTGGTAGTGACGGCTTTTCTGGTACCCCCTCAGGCTCGACTTGAGATGCCTGTGAGAACAGAGAAACTGGTGGAGCTGTCTTGTTACCTGCCGATCAGAGCCCTTCTCTTACCAATCCTCTTCAACATTGGCGTCATCCTGCTGTGCGCGGTCCATGGCTTCACGACTAGAAAGCTCCCTGAAAATTTCAACGAATCTCGCTACATCTGCATTTCCGTTCTGACCACTACTTTCCTGTGGGTTGTGTTCCTCCCCGCTTATTTCACCGCCTTTTATACCTACCTCCAGGCCAGCATCTTGGCATTCTGTTTGATTCTGAATGCCACCGTTACTTTATTGTGTTTATTCGTCCCTAAGATTTACGCTATCTATTTTGTCGATGAAGATCAACTGAAGTTTGCTACGTTGCAGCCAGGGAGCAGCATCAGTTCCACTTCCGGTATTAGGTTTCCAAGCAGTCATAATAGTCAGCCTAACAAAAATCAAATTGCTCCAATTGTGAGCTGAGCCAGGTTGAACATTTTGAGAGAAAAATCATTTTAGGCCCTTGACATACGGAGCCAAATCCCATTTCACCAATGTGTCCTCATTGGACATTTAAAACATCACAGCTAAATGGGTAATATTGCATCTTGCAGTTTGCGAGTTTGGCTAAAAACTAAATTAAAATTAAAAGAGGCCCCGTGAACTGAAAGAATCATTCTTTGAAGGAGAGGAAACAAAGTCTCTAAAGCTGCCATGAGGCGATATATATATATGTCTTTATTATGTGGTCATATTGTGAAGTCATGGAAACTGACTGTATTGAATGTAATACAATAAATATACATTGTATCTGTGTACATATAGAAATATACATTCTATGAAGTTAACCAAGAAGATACCCATAAACTCTGTGTAATTTACATGTTCTTTGTAATCTATTTTGATATTTTCAGGACTGTCACAGTGGTTTTTCTCCTATGGATTGACTGTACGCAGAGTTTATGTAATTTCAATTTGCTGCACTACATTTGAGTTTCCCAAATATTTTCACTCCATTCTGTGACAAAAATATTTTAAAATAGGGTTATTCGAACCCACAATCTCTTGAGTAAGGGACCAGTATGCTACCACAGCGCCAGTAAGGCCGAGTCTTCAAATTCCTACATCAGCGATTTTTTAGATTCCCCGAATTCACTGAGTTTTCCCTTCCCTTCCACTCCAGGTTTTTACGAAAAGATCAAATGTATATTTTAAGCCTGAATTTACATCGAGGGGTTTTAAAAAGTTGTAGCAAAAATAAAATTTGACTCCAATGGGAATTGAATCCACAACACTGACCATTACTATTTAGAAATCTAATACTTATCCAATTGTGCTTAGGAGGCCTTTAACTGAAGTTTGCTTCATGCACCATTTTGCTTTTTGGACTTCGAGCATTTCTAGAAACAATAGAGCATGACTTTACAAAGGCATTAAGGATTCAGACTGGCAACCAAATGTCAACTGAGCTCAGTCAGCAAGGCATTAGACCTCTAAAGCAATAATGGTCAGTGTTGTGGGTTCAACTCTCACTGGTTGTAACTTAATTTTTTGCTGAAACTTTTTAAAACCTCTTGATGTAAATTCAGGCTTAAAATGTAAATTTTGATCTTTTCCCTTCCATTGTTCAACCTCCACACATAGAGCACACATAAAACTAATTCACACGACAAAGTCTGTCGGCTCCTTGTTATAGATCTAAATACCATTGTAAATTTAGGTCTCTCATACTAGTTTTTCTAAAATTGAAATCTACCCAAATCTTTCCGATGTTATTGTTATTTGTAATAATTCAAAGCAAGGAAAAGTCAGGAAATTAAGCTTCAAGAACACGAACGCCAGGGGTATAATTTCAAAGTCAGATATTATTCTTTAAGATTTTGAACAGTTTGTCAAAATGCTATTTCTGGAAGATTCTGAAAAATGTTTGCTAATGAAAAAGTTGACCAATAGAGTGTGCATTTTTTGTTGTAGGTTACTTTGATGTGATCTGTTTCGTACTACATTCGAGTTTTTCTATAGTTAATCTATTTCTGCCAAATTCTGGCAGAATCCTGCCAGCATTGACGGAGAAGAGCAAAATAAAAAAATGCCCCTGATGGGGATTGAACCCAGGACCTCTTGATCATCACTCTCACACTCTACTGACTATGCTAGGTAGGTACATGTTGAGGAGGAGATTTTCTGTAGTGAACTTTTTGCAGGCACCACTTTACATTTTGGACTTTCATCATTTCTAGAATCAATAGAGCATGACTTTATAAGGGTCACAATGATTCACACTGGCAACTAAATGATGACTTAGCTTTGTCAGTAGAGCATTGGCATGATGATCAAGAGGTCCTGGGCTCAATCCCAACTGGGGATAATTTTTTTATTTGCTCTTCTCCGTCAATGCTGGCAGGATTCTGTCAGAATTTGGCAGAAATAGTTGAATTATAGAAAAATCCAATTGTAATAACTATTTTGCAGTAAACGAAATCACCATGTATTTCAAAAGCACAAATAAAGTGTTGAATTTTAAAGACGGAATGCAAAGACAGTTCCTCTCTTTTGTTATGATAGGGTACCCCAATAACTAACTGTCGTGAGGTGTCAAATGTTTTCACTGAATTTTCCACAAGATGGTATAAAATATTCGCATTCTCTGTTGATTTACAACGAAGGTATGATTCAATCATCTCAAAAAGCTCCACAGGATTATCAAGCAGAAATCGTCATGGAATAATGTTGGAAGGACTTTCAAACCCTAGCTTCCGTCAAATAACATTTTGCACAATTACTAAGTTTTAACCATGTTTTTAAAGGATTTTAAGGCAAAGTTCTATTCACTGATAATGGGTATTAAGTCGATGAATACATCTCATGGATAGGCAAAAGCCATTCAAAGCTAGTAATCTTCCAAAGTGAAAAAGATCACTGGGTGGAGAAATTAATTTTCAAGACCATTTAACAGTTTTCTTACTTGATTTACTCCAAATGTACCTTGCAGCATATGTGCTCTGTGGGATAATCTTAGTTGATCACGTGATTCAAGGTCAGTGCCCTGCATAAAACATTTGAACGCCCCCACACGACTTCGTTACAAACATTTACCCAGTTCTCCTCTGCAAAATAGAGAATAGTATTGATAACGTTATTTACTTGATAGTCTGGTTTTTCACGAAGGAAAGGGTACCCACCCCTCTCCCCTGGCCAGGACCAGGACAGGGTACCACCCTACCCTACCCCTGGCCAGGACCAGGACAGGGTACCCACCCCCACCCGAATCCCCTCAGTCAGGAATAGGACAGGGTACCCACCCCCACCCACTGGCCAGGACCAGGATAGGGTACATCACCCCACCCCTGGCCAGGACCAGGACAGGGTACCCAACCCCACCCCTGGCCAGGACTAGGACACGGTAACTCACCCCACAGCACCCCAACCCCCGAGGCCAGAACCAGGATAGGGTATCTGTCAGACCTGTTGGATTTGATTATCATGAAAACCCGAATGTTGTACAATGTTAACATAAAAAACTTCCGATAATTTTTCAGCAGTAGAAATACCTTCATTTGAGTTTTTCCTAAATGACTTTCACTGAATTCAGCGAATCAAGACAAAATCCAGAATCAGTACCAGAGAAACTTCACATCTGACAATAGATACATTTCCAAATATCGTGGTAAAAAGATATTTCCATTACTGTCTCTAGAGTGGTATCTTTTCACAGTGGTTAGTCACAATAAATAGCTAACCAGAGTTTGTAATGGAAATGTACATTCTATTACTATGAATGGTAATGTATCTGTTGTTAGTTGGGTAATACTTTTGGTAACCATACCATTTTTTGGATTTTGTGATGATTCATTGAATTTGCTGTGCCGTGCCGTGTTGTTAACTCATTTTCGAAAAACTTATTTCCTTTCTGAAAGTAAATCCAATTCTCGTAATTCACATCAGAGCATTGGCCTCAAAGAAAATCATTAAATTATTCGAGTTCTCCCTAAATGGAGATGCATTCTGTAGACTTCTGCAGAATCACGAGAAAACAAATAAAATTCAGCAGCAAAATGTTACCCTCAGTGGAATTTTAACCCAGGGCCTCTGACTTTCATGCTCTGCATGCTACTGTCTGAGCTAATTCCCCATTTGCTGGAAGTCTCAGACCTTCTGATCCTTATAGAATCATGCTGTATTGATTCTTGGACTTGGAGAAATTTTTTGGAGGCCCTGGGTTCAATTTCCACTCGGGGTACATTTTACTACTGGATTTTTTTTTCTCGTGATTCTGTAAAATTCTACAGAATGCGTCTAGGGAAAACTTAATTAACCAAATTAAATGTGTGGTCTTAAATTATTTCACTAACCAAGAGCCATAGAACTCAACCCACCCGATTTTCCATTTCTCCTTAAATTAAATAAACCAAAATCATTATATTCCTTAGGATATGAAATCGATTTATTTTTCAATCTTTAATTCTTGTTGCACAGAAACGTAAAATGATAAAATTTCTTACTATTTACATGGTTTATACTATCACCTTGGTTCGTTTTCTTTATTTGACAATTCAAAAGAAAAGAAAGCAAAACAGACGAAAATTGTTAACTAAATGCTTGACTTTGTACTGAAATTAGGACAACAGCCAAACGAGTGAACTCGACTTTTGGTTTCATTTTGGTAGTTCTATGAATAATCTGCAGGAAGTTCAGACAATTCGAACTTACAAATGTCAGTTGATTCTAATTCCATTAAAGAATCCATGGAAGGAGTTTTTCACGATAAGGAAATCAATCAGATCTGTCAGATATAAACATTACTAGAAATGAACGTAAAATATGGCGTCGCAATTGACCAATGGACATTGTGCTTCCTGGCATTGTCGGGGTGTCTATGAATAAAATAGCATTGGAATTAGTGTCCGTGTATGTGATTGGACACCCTACTTCACGTTCATTTCTAGTAATGATGTGATTTTAGGAATCATCACGATTTAAATTTTACTGGTAAAGGTCATTTCAGGTTCCAACATTTGCGAGAATGTGAAAACAGCAACAAAGATATGATACCAAAAAAATGCTGAGAGTAGACGTTCGCTTCTACCTTATTGCACAACCTCAATAAACAAGAGGCATACCGCTGAGTATGAGTACCCCCCCCTCCCCGGCTGGGACTGAGTACCCCTCTGGCTGGGACAGACTACCCCTCCCCAGCTGGGACTGAGTACCCCCCAGCTGGGACTAAGTACCCCCCCATCTGTGACTAAGTACCCCCTCCCACCCCCCCCCCCCCGGCTGGTACTGAGCACCCCCCTGTGGACTGACAAACAAAGTGAAACTATTACCTGCCCTCATACTACGTACGCGGGCGGTAATAATCAGTGAAATCTCTTTAAGTACAACACACACCAGGTCTGTCAGATATGCCTAAAGTATAGTGGCGAGTTTGTGAAATATTAATAATAGAAAAACTCGAATGTTTTTCCTAATTTGTGATCAGTGGATTAGTTTGAACAGGTTTGGACCAATTTGTGGATAACAGTTGATACGTCTCTTGATACGGTTATCTTAGGTAGTTCTGTATGCGCTCCACATACCAATATCGGCGTGTGTGATTGTCTTGGCAGACTGTAGTGATAATGCTAATGCATTTGTTGAGATATCTGTACACTAGATGTTTATTGTAGTACTTCTAGTTGTAGTTACAAGTTCATGGTGCAATACATAAAAATCATGCCCAAAGGGGCTAACGAGTATCTTAAGTAACAAGTATCACAGCGCGTGTCACACCCTAGCAGAGGGTGCTCAGTGGGTAAGTCACTCATGAGTGACTGTTGCCCATTTCGGTCAATTCACATGTTCGGGATTATGGTTGCTCGATGTATGGTCATGATGAACCGGGGTCACTTAGTGCTACCGGAATCTGGCTATAACAACAGTCAAAACTGACTGATCTCTTTTCAGGCACACAATTGAAAAAATTGAAAGTCCCCAACCTTCTGAAATTTAACTTCAAAGAATCCTTGGATGAATATTGGAAGACATTTTCAGGCATATATGAGTCTACTCGACGTTTTTGCAAATAAGATGAAGTCGACACTTTTGTACAATATTGACATGAAAGTTTTTCATAAATTTAAAGTAAAAAATAAAGTTACCCTCAGTTGGAATCAAACTGACACCTCACAATCACTGACCCTGTTTAGTGAGCTAACCTGGCATATGCTGGTGAGAGAATCTTTAACACTTATCCTGCCTAGCCAAATGTAAGTTTTTCTCTGTATCTATCTCACAGTTGACTCATTGGTGTGATGGTCAGCATGCCTGACTGCTAGATTCAGGGTTCAATCCCCACAAAAGTATTCATATTACATTATTTTTTATTGTCTAATTGGATGAATTTTCAAATTCAAAATTGGAAAAACTCAAATAAATTAGTCTAAAAAGTTGTTCCAGCTGTTCTACAATAGGATGGACCCCTTATGAGGGGTGTTTCACTCATTCTAAATTCAGTTAATTCATCAGGGAAAAATAGAAAAAAATTCAGGCAATCGAGTTTTTTCGAATCTAGGGAATTTGCAGAATACTATTCTTAGTAACTTTTCATTTTCAAAATGACTAAAAATAGAATTCTGTGATTCAATAGAATTTACTTCGGAAAAACTCAAATATTCTGTTATATTTGAAATGTTTATTATCTGGTATTTAGACGCTTTTAAACATGAACTTTGTGGCAAGTAAATTAAGGCTAAAAATGTTTATAAGAGCCCGAGTGAGTCAATTTTGAGCCCTCACAACTAGTAGTTAGGGCACCATGAATCCGCATCTGCAGATAGAAAGTTGTTCATGTGTGATGGCATACTCACTGCATGAAGAAGAGATAAATGAACAGAATAAAGTTGTGAAGTTTATTTAAGTTTGCTCAGTAAAGTTGAAACAGAAGTGGATCCAGGAGAAGCAACCATTTTTTGAAGTTTTCTGAAAAACGTCATGAAATTAAAGGAAATTAAGCCGATGGGGATCCAATCCTGTGAAATGATTTTGCTAGGGATGGGTTTCTTTTTTTGTTTTTTTTTAATTTTAGCAATTCATTAGTTCATCCGTTTGTGTAAATAAAGAAAATATCAAGGAGTGAACAATTTCCATAGGTGAATCGTCCACTCGCGTGCACGCAAGGT
>JBCAUG010720100.1:0-12625 GCA_038406175.1 Haplosyllis leylae | reverse complement strand
TAGTCTGGTGTCCAGCCTGTCTTTCCTGAGGCCCAATGGGCGCTCAGGGCTTTTGTAGGCAGGAAAGTGCACCATCATTTCTTACATCACACAAAATGGTTTCCACTAAGGAGAGGAGCTGGAAGTCGCCTTTTGGCATTTTCCCAGCTAAAATGCAGTTTTAGTTAAGCCCTGATAGTGTTTCCAAGCAGTACAGGCCAATGCTGACACAGATATAGGAATGAGGGGGCATGAATATGCACACTGGAGTGCAGTACTCAGTCCAGACGTGATGTCATTGCTCTGATTACTGATTGGCTTACTCACACATCACACCACTCTGTCTAGACATTACATCATTTACATGTGACATCTCAAGCCTAATTGGTTGAAAATAACCATCACGAGTTATTCTTGAGAAGGTAAACATGTGTAATACCCTGGGTGCACTGCGGAACCCGATTTTCATGTTTCCGGTTATTTTCCAAGCATTCAAGGTTTGACTCCTCAAGCTCAGCTTGTGACATTCCCCCTCACTAAATCTAGTCATGTCCCAGTGACTTTTTATTTTTACAACAGAAGATTTCAATTTTTGGAGCTGAAATCGCATTATTTTCAAGTTTTTAAGGAGATCTTTTTGCCATCACAAATTCCCATGCCGGTCTAGCTTGCTGTCGCAAATCACCCCCTCAGTTTCCTGGAAGGTGCTTGGGTCAACAAAACAAGGCTAGAGATCAGAAATGGTGGGAATTTTAAAAATGTGGTAGGCATTAAATTTTAGGACAAATTTTCTCTATTTTGAGGGGTTTTTAATTTCGATCTCCTCACAATTTCATGTCCCCATTCTTGTATATGTAGTACTGGCATGGTAGGAAATGTCTGGATCAAAGTGAGGAGGTGAGGTGGTGAGCCAGGCTGGCGGTGGAATGGGCTAAGATACAGTCATTCAAGAATGCAAAATTTGAGAAATCTGGATGCCCCCATCAGCCTAGGTTGGTTGCCCCCCCTCTTTCACCTAGAGTCCTTGAAATCCTGGATGAGGAGGTATGTACATGTATTGTGTTAATTGTACTGTTTACTGTTATCACTGTGTACCGTTTCATGTTGTAATTCACTAAAAGCTACTATTCTACATCCTCAAATTACAGTTTTAATGAAACCCTTGGCAGCCTGCCCTGACCCATACGTGTATATTGTCTGTATTGTTATACAGCTTGCCAAAGTGAAAGTAAAGGTGGAAGCGGCAGATTGGGGAAGTACAGTCCCCAAAGAGTTGTGGCCATTTTGCCCACTTCCTCAACCTCCCAGAGGGCTGCCCCCCATGTGTACCATCCTGGTGCTGGGGCAGCTCCGAAACCTTGAGGAGGTGGGACCCCACAGAGAGTGGGTTACAGAGGTGAGGAAGTCGGTGCTTCCCTCTTTGCTTCCTATTTTTGTACTTTATGGTTAGTAAAGAACTTCATTTCATTGCTAGATTACCGATTAAACTGACAGTTCAGGAACTTTCACTGTTCTAACTCCTCACATTGCTTTGCAGGCTTGTCTCCAACATGCCAGGCAGCTAGATGAGGAGGTGAGGGAGCTGTGTCATGTCTTGTGCTGGGCTCACAATGCAAGCAACAAGCAACTACTCCTGTGGATGTGGGCCCAGCATGAGACAGTGCTCCCACTGGATCCCATAAGTTCACCTCCTCTCATTTAACATATGTACATTTGCATAAAGTTTTACTATATATGTAGCACAGTAAAGGAGGGGGTCCTTTTTCGTTAATACTAGCCCTTTCCTGCCATTTGGCAGGAAAGTACATAAGTATGCCCATAACGGATACTGTGATGTCAAAACATACTTATGATGTCATAAATTACGTCATTGCCACAAAAACCTTATATAAAGCCTGATCAAGTATTCCAAGTAACAAAAATGCACCAGGATTTGAATAGACAACATCTTTGTTTCACATTGAGTTGCATAGGTCTCAGGTAGGCAGGTTTTATTTAGTTTTGCAATTGCTATTTCTGCTAATTTAAATAGATTTGGTTTAATTATAACTAAGTTGCATCAACTTAAAGGAGGTTTTTCTATTTATTTTGGCAGGATTTTTGTAATTATCTTCAGAAGGGTTTAAAGCCAAATTGCTAAAAGTCTAGCACAAAGATAGTTCAATAAATATTATATTCAACACAATCACAGACCTTGCTTACTATTTCAAACATGGTGCTCAGCAAACCAGAGGTTTCAGAACCCGCTAAATTGGCACCCGGTGTAGAACGGTAAAGGAGGGGGGGTCCTTTTTAAACTTAGTACTGCACTCACCCCTTTGCATTCTATGCTCTCCTTTCACTTCCTATTTTTTATTACAGAACGAGCTGAGTGTACTCCAGGGGCAATCAAAGACCTGACGGATCTCCTTGCTGAGGATTGGGCAAGCCTTGGCCAGGTGCAGGAGATGGGGGTTACCACTGCCAAGTTCTTTTGTCATGAAATGGAAAAGACTTGGGGAGAAAAACACCTGGCTGTCTTCTCCAAGGATGAGGCCCAAAACTGGGTGCTTGGAGTACATGCATCCCTTATCTCTAACCGCATCTCTGTTCATTATCGAGTCCGACCACAAGGTCAATGCCTAAGGTCACTTGCTTTCTATCGATCATGAGTCTGCCCTCATATGCCTCGATGTTAATGTTTCATTTTGGTTCTTTTTACAGGTGGTTCAGTTGCTGAGAGTATCTGCAGACCTTGAGGGTCGAGCCTCCAGCCTCAGAAGCGAATCTCTCGAGTGCCTGACTGTGGCACTAGCCGGTTCAGATACACATGCTTTCTGCAACCTTCTCACAACATATTTTGGTACTGGATGAAAGGAGGATGGAGAGGACCCCTGGAACTTCATTGATGGGGCTCCTGCGATCTCCTCACCCCTTCCACTCACTGATACAGACTCTGATGAGGATCAATGATCCACACAGTCAGCCCCTGTCTCACAGTTGACATCAGCTAGACCCATTCAGAGGCTCTTGGTCCCCACTTGTCTCGACATGCTGACTGATATCTGCCCCATCCAGGAGGCAATCCAGATGTGCCCTGCCACAGACAAGACTATCAACAAAACTGGAGTTCCCCTCGAGCTGCAAGTGAAGCGGGAATCCTGTATGACTGGTGTCAGGAGTTCCATGTATATAAATATAT
Source organism: Haplosyllis leylae (assembly GCA_038406175.1). Taxonomy (NCBI): domain Eukaryota; kingdom Metazoa; phylum Annelida; class Polychaeta; order Phyllodocida; family Syllidae; genus Haplosyllis; species Haplosyllis leylae. The sequence continues at coordinate 9,465 of JBCAUG010720100.1, read as the reverse complement.
ACATGTCATAGAGTCATAGAGTCCCGCCAGACTTTGGGAATAAAATTTGTATCCACAGCAAGTGCCAGTCTCCGCTATTTTATTCCCAAAGTCTGGTGGGACTCTATTCCCATGTTCACCACAAACATCATGGCATCTGCCTTGCTTGCCCATATTGCTTGTCAAAAATCTACTGGAATACGAAGGGCTTGAAGGCCCACACGGATGCTTACCATGCTGACGCACCTCAGGCATAACATTAGCAGAAGAGGCAGCCCAGACCAAACAGATCATCTCTAAAATTTCTGAGGAGCTGAAGGAAATGACTGCTGCCTCCAAGGACCGAGAGGACCATGCCCAGGCAATGGGAGGGCACCCTGCCCCTGTAGAGGCTTCTGGAAACTCTTCCACCAATTCTACTGGCTCTAGCCCTCTGTCCTCTCCTTCCTGCCCATTGGTCTCTCCCCGTCAACATTCAGAGTTTGCTCCCCCAAGATGTAGAGCCTTGACTGATGCCCAGGCAGAAGCAGTGATGACCGGTGCCACGGCCCTTCATGCAGATCCCCCTTTGGAGTCGTTATTGAAGCACCCATCCTCAATGTTCACCCCTTGGAGTGACATTATCGCTATCTGTAATCATCCATGGCAACACCCCTCAGAAGTTCAAGCCATTGCCACTGTGGCAGCCTCTTTCATGGAACTGGACATGCCCAAAGAAGAAACACCAGACCTTCCTGGCTCCGAGGACATGCCTGAAGAGGAGGAACAGGAGATCCCTGGTCTGGAGGACATGCCTCCTCTGGAGGACTCTCCCCTACACCCATTTTCACAGTTCTGTTCCCCACCTAAGAAGTGACATCGCTCTGGGAAACATTGACTTTAAACATTCTTTTGAGTAGAGCTGTGCTCCTCTTCATTATTTGTACATTTGTTCAGAATAGAGCCTTGCTCCTCCTTGTCCTTCATATATTTTTTAGAGTAGAGACTTGCTCCTCCATTGACTTTTTGTTTCCCACTTTACAGGATTTTTATAAGACCAGTAGCTCCTCTGGTTCAATGGCATAACTGGCTCTCCCTCTATTTCTATTCGTTCTTTCCTTTCAGGTGTCCTTGGGAGAGGAGGGGCGGAGCCAGTTCTTAAGACCAGTAACTTACTCAGTCCAATGGCAGAACTGGCTCTCCTTCTCCTCCTCCAGGACTTTTGTAATAAAGAATTTTTCAGAAAACATGCCTTTCATTTCTTTTCAGCAAAATAAAATTCAATGAACAACAAACCAACGCAACTAGACAACAAGATCAGCTAGATCAACAAAATATAGCCAACATGAGTAATATGAGAATTCAAAAAATGAAACCAATGATCTCCCTTTAGCATAGAAAAAAATTCATTAATTCCATACTGAATTAGTTAGGCTTGCGACTTCCCTCCCAATTCAGACCAATTTAACTATGTATTGGGATTGTTATTTGTGGTACTTGAGTCTGCCCTCATGGTTGCCCCATAAGGCTACTGCCTCGGTTAACAACCTTGAGTCTGACCTCGACATACCCCTTCAGAAATCTTGATTCTCCTGAATCAACTAGAAAGACAGCTGAATTCTAACTACCAATCTGCATCAAAGTAGCTATCCATGAATTCATTTGCATGAATCAGGGACATTATATGAGTGTCCTGCTGTACTGGTGGTTCTACAGGGTCTGTGACTTCCTCTGTAGTGTCATTATCTCTGTGTAGACGGTGTAGACTAAATCATTGCAATCTTTTTCCAAAACTTTGTACACTGGTAACTCTCATTGATCCTCAATTTTATGAGTACACCCGTATTTTTTTTGGCAGACTAATACTATATCACCTGGTATTATGTCCATGCAATGATATTTTCTGTCGTAGTAAAGTTTTTATCATATAGCATCCTTATCGATGTGTTCCTTAGCAAGGTCATAAGCCCATTTAAGCCTTTCACGTAGTGTGTGGACAAAGTCTCTAACATTCTTTTCCTTTCTAAATGGAAAAGTAACTTCAAATTTGTCATCTACAGGTATCCTAGGCTCTCTGTAGAACATCAGAAAGTAAGGGCTAAAACCTGTAACTTGACTTTTTGTGCAATTGTAAGCATGCATGAGTTGATTTACCCATTCCTGCCATTCGGTCTTTGCACCTGGAGGAAGGGTTCCTAACATTGTCAGCATAGTTCTATTGAAACACTCTGGCTGACCATTGGTCATTGGGTGGTAAGGTGTTGTTCTCATTTTACGAATTTTAGCTTGTCTACATAACTCCTTAAACAGAGCACCTTCAAATGACTGAGCTTGGTCAGTGAGAATTTTCTCTTGCCACCCATAATGTGTTATGAATTTATCAATAAAGAATTTAACAACTTTTGTAACCTGTTGATTAGATTGACATACCCTTGAGAGTATCTATTAAAGTGGTCAGTAACCACCAAAACATTAGTATTTTTCTTCTTTTTACTTCCTATTTGAAGGAAGTCCATATGAACGATATGTAGAGGATACGAGGCATCCACTGATGCCATCTCAGCTTGGTGAGGTTGTTGTTTGTACCTAATACAACATTCACAATTTTGTTTATACGTTCTGATATCCTCTGCCATTCTAGGCCAGAAAAACCTTTCAATCATGAGTGAAGTAGACCTATCTATTCCTAAATGGCCAAAATTATTGTGTACTAATTTTAGTGCTTTCTGTCTATATTTTGATGGTACAACAAACTGATATGTGTCTTCCTCATGATCCTTCAATCTAAGTTTTCTGTACAACAAACCTTGATGCATCATGAGTTCTGATCTAACATTTACATAACTTTTCATACTAACTGGATCTTTCTTGGAGTATTTAAAAGAATTCCAGATCCCATCTTTGATTAATGCCATTATCCTATAGTATGTCACCCCATACTGAAACAATTTTTCGGTTGAATTTTAATATGTTTTTTTTTAATGTTAATATTGAATTATCTAAATAATTCTATTTTTTATTGTGTGCCTTAGTGATAACTAGTAATATATCAATTATTGACTTTTGTTCATTAATAGTTTTTGTTTTATAATTTTTTAAAAAATATGTATATAAGTCACATTCCATGTTGTTTGGAGTTTAAGCAGTCACACTATACCTGTTTGTAAAGTGGTTGTCCCTCTTGGTGTACATGTACCTGTGACAACTTTATCATGCAGAGACCCTTCCGTACTATCCAATCAGTGTTCCCCCATCACATGCATACCACCAGTCTACCAATCAGCAATCCCATGTGAGTTTGGACCAATGGAAGTATTACAAGTAGGAGTGGCAGTCATGCTCTGCCTGCCCCCCAGTCCAAGTAGTGAGTGTGTGGCCAATTGAGATGAGACTAACGTTAAATTGAGACAGTTTGTTGCAATACCTTTAATAACCACCATTTGCTCTATAAGGCTCAAATCTAGGTTGAGCTCCCTCAACATGCCTTGGGACTATTTTGTGTAGTGGCCTGAACATGTAGGTGGTTAGGTATAGGGTATATAAGCAGGAGGCAGCCCTCCTACAGTGGGCCCTCCAGAAAACCACCAGACTATTAAGGTACCAAAATAGCAAATAGCAGGAACTTCTTGGGAGGTCTATTTGTCGATGGAAATGATGGTGAAAGGTCTCAGGTTGGCTGAGACTATGAATGTGATGAAATGTGAAACATCCGTAGTTACCAAAGAGATCTCATGTAGGTTTTTATGTTCATTCCAAAATCCCATGCAAGTTTGGACCAATGGAAGTATTTAAAAGTACTGCCAGAATGTTTATATCAACAAAACAGCCAATTTGGACATCTTTAACCAATCTTGAGAGGAGGGGCTCACACAGCCTTTCTATATACCTCCCAATAAGTTCCTACTGTTTGCTATTTTGGTAGCTTAATTGTCCTACTTTAGGAAGGCTGCCTCCTGCTTATATACCCTATACCTAACCACCAACATGTTCCACACAAAGTAGTCCCAAGGCATGTGGAGGGGGCTCAACCTAGATTTGAGCCTTATAGAGCAAATGGTAGTTATTAAAGGTATTGAAACACACTGTCTCAGTTTCACATTAGTCTCATCTCAATTGGTCCACACACTCACTACCTGGACTGGGCAGGGGGTTGGGTATAAATATTACTCTTACTTGCAATTCTGTCATTGGTCCAAACTCACATGGGATTGCTGATTGGTATTAGTTAAATAACGATACTGAATGGATTATTAGTTTGAAAGCATGGTCTCGAATGCTTTAAAACTAACAATCTACAATAGTAGATTTTGTTTAACTGATTTATAGCACGCGAGAGTAGGTTTCTCTCAGAAAATTACACCTTTTATGAATAGAACTTTGCCTTAAAGTGCTTTAACACTAGTTTATTTGCGCCTTTCCTTTGGGTTGAAATGGAATACAATCAACCTGCCGGGAGAATATCTAATTCTCACTGGTTTATAAATAGTTTTATAATGGTTTTTGTGATAATTAATTTTAAATCAATCAGAATTTGGTGTCCAAAGAACAACTAAACTTATTTTTAACAGACAACCATTACAAAGCTATTTACGAACCAGTCAGAATTAGATGTTCTTCCGTCAGGGTGACAATGATTTCTCACCTGAAGGTGTTTTGGTTGCAAATAGTGATGGCGGGATACTCCAATCTATCTGTGTAACGGACTTCAAAGTTGACGATCGACTCGTGGCGAAGATAAGCGGTGATTCTATCCTTCACTTGTATCGAGAAGAATATGATGGCTCCAATCACAACCAAAACCCAAAGAATTCTGAAAACGAAAAATACCCAAGAAAGAAAATTCATTCTAGCCTGGATGGTTTAAATGCCCAAGTATCAAAGCAGCAGAAGTACACAAAGATACCTTGAAACACTAAAAGAACTAACTGAAACTCCTGGGTAAAATACCCCACCAGAAGTGTAGAATACCCCACCGGAAGTGTAGAATACCACTCCAGAAGTGTAGAATACCCCACCAGAAGTGTAGAATACCCCACTGGAAGTGTAGAATACCTCACCGGAAGTGTAGAATACCTCACCAGAAATGTAGAATACCCCACTTGAAGTGTGGAATACCCACTGGAAGTGTAGAATACCCCACCAGAAGTGTAACATGGAGTACAAAAGTACAAAACAGTGCGTACCTTCTCACTAAAGATTCTGACTCAGCAAATATGTACTTCACCCCGTGGAATGTTGTGTTTTCGGTGAATTTTTTCCAAGATGTGCCAAGACCATTTTCCATCTGAACCTAAGAAAGCAAAGATCACATTCCACTTGATACTGACATTTAACAAAGTTGTAAAACAACTTTTCCTGTTTCAATTTACATAACTTAGAGATATTGCACTTGAAAGAGGTAATTTTAGAAGGTCAGTTGGGTGACTGCAAGAGGATTACACCTCATCCCCTCTGTCATCAGTCAGGAATCTCTGTTGTTTTTCTTTCCACATGGTTGCTGCGTGAATCATTTTAAGGCCTTTATAAAGTCATGCTCTCTTAATTCTATGAATGATAAAAGTCCAAAATGTGAAGTCGCGCATGAAACAAAGTTCACTTCAGAAATATCCTGCCCAACACAACTGCCTAGCACAGTCAGTACAGCATTAGAGTGATGATCAAGAGGTTGTGGGTTCAATGCCCACTGGGGGCATCTCCGTCATTGCTGGCAGGATTCTGCCAGAATTTGGTAGAAAATGACGAATTACAGAAAAACTCGAATACCGTTTCCACCACATCTGCGAAATGCTTGGACACAGGCAATCCAATCTTGTGCTCTCGGTCATACGCTCCTGGATAGGCTGACGTCTTCTCTTCTTGGGTTAAGCCATTCTTCTTTATCGACGTGAGGTATGAAAGCAAATGGTTAAGTATTTTGTTTTGGAGAAAAAGTGAAACCTATGTTCAAAGCAGTGTCGGCACCTTGTAGGAAGATCTATCAATTCTGACTGGTTCGTAAATAGTTTTATAGAATTTTTTTTAGGTCAGTCAGAATTCAGTGTCCATTGGGTGACTAAAGAAAAAGTTCTCACAGACAACCATTACAAAACTATTTACGAACCGGTCAAAATTGATAGATCTTCCTGCAGAGTGTCATTGACCTCACAGTGTTCATTCACAAAACGTAAACATTGAGGAAATTTCACAAATTCAGAAAAATAGACAATATTGCCGCTTGACTTTTTCCTAATGACATTCTGTAGAATTCTACAGAATTTACAATAAAATTTGTAAAAAGTGGTATTTGAACCCACTACCTCTTGCTTAAGAGTTAGAGGTATCAGTGATTTATCACATTCCATAGAATTCCATGGAATTCTACAGAATGCTTCTTCGTAAGGAAAAACTCGATTAGAGGCTGTCCTACGTAATCCTACAAAACAAAGTGACCTCCAGTGGGATTGGAACCAACAAATGGACTATGAATCTAATACTCTCATTGTCTCATTGCTGAGCTTTTCTGACAAGTGTTAGTTACAGGATCTTTAAAAGAACTTTTGTTGATTAAACACTTAACTTTTTAAACTTTAATGATTCAGTTAGAGTATGGTCAACGTCTGATTAACATACTGTGGAGATAATTGGATTGTAAGTTCATGGGTTGTAAGTTCATATCCCACCAGAGGTAACACTTTGTTACGTGAATATCATTGTTATTGAGTAGGAAAGTCATTAAATTATGAATCAACATGGCAATTAGATTTTAAATTGTCACAAGAAATCTGACCACCACACACTGCAACAACCAACGGCTTTTCTCTTTGAACATTAGTCGAAAAATCATTACGTTTTCTTCACGGTAACTTGGAGGTGGTAATGGAGTTCGCCTTGTTTCCATGGCAACTAGTTCTGAAGATCCGTACACTTCGTTCAGCATTTCACTCAGAGTAACTGACTGGCAATCTGGACAAGTGGATCAAAACATAACCATCACTTGCTGAGAAGGTAATCTCACGTTGAAGGGAACATTCTGATATGAGTTAAAATTGTTCAGAGGTGTCGCCACTTCATATCATTATCTGAGCAGTGGAAGAGGCCCGTCCAAGATTTGTGCCCAGCATCAAAAGTAAACACAACACCCACCACGCCACACAGACATAGGGAATCTTTTTAGGCAGATTTGGACTCAGCATCAAAAGTACACACAGCACTCTACCCCCCCCCCACACACACACACACTCACACATAGATATCAAGGGTTTAGTAATGTGTGGGGACCATCTTGAGATCCAGTTGGGGCACCTCATTTGATACAGCTCGTTCACATTGTGAGTTTCTGAATGGCAAACAAAAAAAGATTTCAAGGTTTGAACAAAAGTCAAATACCTTGTCTATTGTCATTCTCTTCTATTTCTTTCATCATTTCCTCCATTTCTTCGTTTAAGTTTTGCGGTTCGGGTGTCCTCACATCCAACATTGTGTCATCTATTTCATCATCTCCACCAGAGGTCTAGGAGAGAACAGTAAATATGTTATGCCAATGCTAGCTTCCAGAATGAATTACTGGCCAACACGTAAGCCGTATTTCTGAGAATAGGATGGACACAAAACTTCTGGATCTAAACTAGAAATCCTCTGTCCAGTATCCCATCCAGAACAGAAGACCATTGCCCATGTTCAGTTAAACATGTTAAAGGTTTTTAATTAATTTGGTCATGCTACTTTATTCACAGAAAAGCTAGAATGAAGGAAGCAATATTGAGCAATATAGTGCATTGTAGGGGTAAACAAGGACTGGAGAGCTCCACACAAGACCATTTTTGGTCATACAAAATGGGTGTGTCTGGAAATGAAATATTTCTACCGGGCCCAGCTGGAAATTTTAACATAAGATGACTCCACCACTGCTAAACATACATTTTTGCAACCCTCAAAAAGATCGTAATGTACAATCTCATTATCTACCTTTAGTGTTGTAGGTATGCCTCCTTGAATACATGACTGATTCCTTAAAATCCTTGGAGTACACGGTCTGTCCGTATCAACGTCTGACAGGCCATCGTCAGTAGCGGTTCCCGGGCTGAGACTTCCCAGAGATACTGTGACTGTGCCCTAAGAAATACATGGGATCGTATTGGACTTACCGTCCATATAATCGACTTTCCATGTCAATGGTAGTCATCTCTCTTGTTCAAAATTACAAATACACAAGAAAATAAGACAGTTACCTTATTCATGTTCAACTTGTATTCACAGTCAGAATAAAATGTTTTGCAATCATGGACCTCTTTGCATCTCAAGTTCGTCTGTATTTCCTGGCTGAGATCAGCGCTGCGTGTTTCCTTTTTGTTGGTTCCGCAATTTACAGAAATAAATAATGTTAACTCAAAGCGCCTCATTTGACCACCACTAAGCCATTGAATTGTCTGTATTAAATATAAGATACCTCATATCCTATTGGGTTACCAATCAGTTTAGCAGACGACTGTAATGGGAGACGTCGTGCGCGTCTTATTATGATAGGATCGTGTCTGGAAAGATTCTGTTCATTGCTACTTATGGCGTAAAATTTCTTCAAGAAAAGAATTAGAGTCTATGGAAATCACCGACACAAACGACATATTACGTTACTAGCTTTTTGGGGTGACCATTCTACGTACACTTAGGTCTCAAGGAGAACCATCTCTAGGGGGTGATACATGGCCGTCAACTTGCAACAAACCTTCCATTTTTTAAAAAAAAGTCTTTCACAACAAATTACACATACAAGTTAGCAATAAATAGCCTCAAGTTTCATTTCATCTGAAAGATTTCTTTGCTTTATTAATTAACAAAGTTTGAAATTAAGTCATGACCGGTAAAACGCATGTTTATAGATTTAAACGGTGTATTCAGGGATGCATTTGGCCATGGATGCATTTATTATAATGGCCCCTCTGATCTTATGTTAAATTTTTTCTGAAGAGCTCCACATGAGACCACATATGTCATGCTAAAAAGGTATGTCTGGACCAAGGCATTTCTTTTGGGTCCAGTCTCTTTGTTAAACCCTACAGAGGCATTATTTATACGAAAGAAAAAGGAAAAATTACTGTGATTTTACCCACATTAACACATAAATTCTGCCATTTGCGATGATTTCAATAAATTCTGACTCAAGTTTTTGTATAGGAGTCTATGAGAATTTTTTTTTATATTTTAAAGTCTACAGGAAAGGTTGTAATATTTGCATGAAACTTCTTTATATATAATTGTAGACATTATGAAGGACATGTGAGCTACGTTGAGACTTTTCAAAATTTGTTTCATATTTTGAGTACATAGTAATTCTAATTTTGAGTACCATTTTAATACATGTTACAAATCAAAAATTTGAAAAGTTTCAACATAGCTCGGATCTCCTTCATAATATCTACAATTATATATGTCACCAATATTTACACTGTCTTGATTTGTGTAGTAAAACTCAACCCCAGTCAGAATTGAGTGTCTGCCAGGTCAGTGAGGAGAGCAAGAGTTGTTTAATCT
>JBCAUG010720089.1:0-12626 GCA_038406175.1 Haplosyllis leylae | reverse complement strand
TTTTAGTAGAAAATTACAATTTGCAAAAAAAAAAAAAAAAAAAAAATGCACGAAAAAAAATTCGACGGGGGGGGGGCGTCCCTGGCGCCCCCCGGATCTGCCAATGTCATGGAAAGTAGTTCATTGGACTTTTCCTGTGGAAATTTTTCACCTGACCACGAGACTTCGAATGAAGTGAAAAGTACTACGTTCAGAATTTAGTTCCGACATCTATGCGCAAAAATGACCCTCGTCTTTTGAAGGGAAGCAACACCAGAGAAAGGCGCTTTGTGGTTTTGATTTCTTAACTGCTGGTAAAGGTTTATTATTCAGTTTAACGAGGTTATCACCGCAATATTCGAAACAGCCGCATACATGCATTAATGTTCTGTTCTTTGGAAAGACAAAAAAAAATCAAATTTGGCAACAAAGCGTTAAGCCTTAACTTAAGGTAAGTGGTTAAAGTCAAGAAGAAAATGCCGACTGTCTCAATCTTTGAGTGGCGTCCAGTGTTCCGAGGCGTCATTTCTTTCTGAACTAAGCAAAGATTTATTAAAATTTCTGAAATTGTTTTTGTATTAGAGACATGACTCGATTCCCTAGTACTTTACATTATGAACGCTTTCGAGCAGGCAGTACATTAAATATTTTTGCAGATCCGCGCACAACGCACAACCAGCAATGGAAGCTTGTTGGAACCTTAATGATGCGCTTTACAGGAGACACAGCAAATGTCTGTGGTCACTAGTATCTGAAGGAGCCGATGTTAATCAGAGAATAGATGGTGATGAGACTGCTCTAATGATGGCAGTGGAGATATGCAGCACAGAAGATATCAGATTCCTGATTTCTGCAGGAGCTGATGTAAACGCCACACGATTATTTGATTTCACAGTCTTAATGATTGCTGCTAGAGAAGGTCGTGATGATGTTATACAGATCCTTACAGAAGCAGGAGCCAATGTTCACGCCAGTGATTCAGGAGGGGCAACTGCCTTGCTGCATGCAGCGAAGACTGGCTGGGAGTGCAGTGTAGTTGTTCTTGCCGAAACTGGGGCTGACTTGGATGTATCAAGTCCCTCAGGAGATACGCCACTGAATATGATGGTTAAACTCAGCCGGTATGACTGTGTTAAATACCTGATTGAAAAAGGAGCGGATGTGAATTTTAACCCTTACAGGACTGCTTTGCATTATGGTGTTGTGGTTTCAAATGAGCACTCAACCGACTGTTGCTTGGGGCAAGGAGCCGATGTGAATATTCCTGATGAAAACGGTGTTACTCCTTTGATGCTTGCATCAACAAGAAGATTCTATAGGTTGCTTGTACGTGAAACAAATGATACGACGATAACGTTGATGGCGATATGTAGACGAGCCATAAGGAAGTATCTCCTAAAGATAGATCGCCGACAGACCAATCTGTACGTTCAAGTCACCAAACTTGGGATGCCTTCGTCCTTAGTTGATTACTTACTGTACAAAGACGACTGTGATGATGATGATGATGACGACGACGATGATGATGATGATTTTTAATGTTACTACCACATCCAAAACACGGACTGATCATTACTGACATGCTGGAAATTGTTATTTTTAATTCACGAGCTTCCTAGCAAATTGGATTCGCTTCATTTCTTGAGCATACTCTTTTTGTTGTCACAGTGACGATATATTCTTGGCGAGTATGTGAGGATGACGTGTACTGAACAAAATTATAGCTGTTGGCGTAAAGTTTTGTGGGCAGGACAGAGGACCTGAACTCGATTCCAGGACATTTTGGCTACAGGTTCCCATCGTTATGCTGTGGTGACAACAAATCAGGCATATCCCAGGGATATGACCGAATATCATTGAAAAGGAAAATTTACAACGTTTAGCATTCATATTAATCAGTTTATATTATGTTTGTTTGTGATACTTTACAGTCAAAACATTCCTACTCATGTATGTTATTTGATGTGAATATTTAAACGTTGATAGCTTATGTTAAAATGTCCTCGTCAAAACGACCAGAGAATGTCATCCATTTTTCACGTCTAACTTATGACAGTTCAATTACGAATACCCGGCTGCAACCACTAAATTCTTTTTGATGTGAAGAATTGCTTTAATTGGCAACAACGTTAACGAGTAGCACCCACAAGAAGTTGGCTTCTGGAAAGGTAATTGTTGTATGCGAGACCCAGTGTAGCACAGGGGTGTGCTCCATTTGATGAATTGTGACGGTTTTGCATGAGTAGAGGTCAACACTTCCATTGTGTTATGCTTTTTGAACAACAAATTAGCTGTGGTACAAATTAAGTGGAATCAAGCACACGCCAGGGTTTCTGTGTTCATTTCTCCGAATGCTTTTGTTGGTTTCACTATGTTTTGTTTCATTATTTAATAAAACTCTATAAATTGAGAAAAAATGTAAAAATGAACAATACGCAATACCTTCAGTTAGAAACGAACACCGCCATTGTATAACAGTACACATCTATTTCAACATGATAAAGTACAACGCATTGGCGCATCCAAGGGGGGCTCTAGGGACACGCGCCTCCCTCTCTGAGTCCAATTTTTTTTTCATTTTCATGCAGTTTTTGGAGAAAATTGGGCAAAATAATACGTTGGTGCCCCCACCTTTTCAGTTGGCGCCATGACACCACTATTCAGTTGTCATGGATACCTGTGATATATTGTCATGTCACCGCTGTTCGATTATCGTCTATCATCGTGGATACAGGTGGTACATTATTATGGACAAAGATTGCATGTACACTTTATTCTAATTGCTGAGCTCCCTTCACCAATCAGTCGAGTTCCTCTATTGATTCCAAGTCCAAGAATCAATAGACCATGACTACATAAAGGGCTGAGGCTTCCAGCAGATAGGGGAATTAGCTCAGTGGTAGCATGCAGGTCATGAAAGTCATAGCAAAGTCATTCGAATTTTTTCATAATTCTCGTCTAATTAGATGAATTCAACAAAATAAAATTTACAGAAAATGGACAGACTTGACCAGGGATTGAACTTGGATTGCTTGCACAACAGTCAGACATGTTAACTATTACACTAAAGTGTCTTCTGTGCTTGTGTGAGACTGTAAATTGATCCTAATTCATGCATGAGTGACTTTGTCCAATTCGTCTAATTCATCCAATTGGACTAAAATTCCTTTATTTTGAAAAAAAACCGAGTGCCTGGGCTCAGTTTCCAGTGGGGGCAACATTTTGCTATTGTATTTTTTTAGCTCTCTCGTGTTTCTGTGGAATCTACAGAATCTAATGCCAATGACGGAAAAACTCGATTGTCAGGCACGCATGAGTTGACACAAACTAAGCCGAATCGATCACACCTCTGGAAAATCCTGGACCCGCCACCGGGTAGAATGTTCATAAGTTGACATACACAAGGCTGATGTGAATCTTTCCGTGCTTCTTGTGAGCCACAGCCAGGGACTTTAACGTTTTGTACCATTCCATCTTTTGAATTTCTCCAATCCCTTCATGCCCTTCTCTCAACAAAATCTCCTGGAATTCACCCTCGGTTGTGACGACCAGGATTCCTCTGGTCGCTCTGTCATAGACAAAAATATGTCCATCTTCATCTGCAGTCATTGAATTCATATCAATGTTCTTGGTTTCTCCAGGCATGCGCAGTAGAGTCCACTCAAGACAACGGGATGTTACATCAAATGCAAAAATGCCCCCTGGACCGAACATGGGGCCATCCGTTATCAATAAATATTTTTTATCATGCTGAACGCAACCTGTTGTTAAGCTTTGCATGTTGTCTGCCCTGCTTTTGAACCTGGTGGTGCTTATTGTCGGTGGATTGGTACAGAAATCCACCATTGTCACTGATGAAAGATCCTTGTGAAGAAAGAGCAGAGAACTGGAAACGGTTCCAAGTGGCTCCCCAACAAAGCCGATATCAAGATCGTATACCGGCTGCTCACGTGAGGTGAAGGGGTCAGGGTCAGCCAGCACCGTTACCTGGGTAACAGCCGTCCCTTCCTTCGGAAACCTACAAATCAGAATGTTGATCGTACTTGGCGACGGTCGGTCCAGCCTGGTTCCACTGTGGCAGGACCACGATGAACGCACCGTTGCCAAGTACGATCATTGTCGGATTGAGAAATTTGTTGGTGGCTCGTTAGAGTCACCTTACTGGTTGAGTCGGGTGGCCCTTAACATCCTGTCCCCAGCCCTTAACACCTTTGGCAGTTTCATGAAAATTCGGCCTACTTTAACCTTCAGTCATTGGTTAGAATTTGGTTACACGAGAATGTTGTCATGGCGTCATTTTGCCACCAATTGGGTCAACGGCCTAACCTCATTCTTGTTATGGGGGGGGGGCTTGGATGTGAAGTTAAAAGGAATAATTAACAACAGTTCCTACATGTCTGACAGGATGAGGTGGGATCCTGTATCTGTTTCAATTGTGTTCACGCTGCAGTACCTATCCTCAGAATGGATGACTCGTCCCTTCTGGTCGTACTGGATCACGCAGAATCTCTGGGATAACCCTTGCACGACAATGCTGCCATCTGTCAGCGCACACAGGCTGTAGATTTCCGTCAGCTTTGTTAGACAAATGTAGCGAACTGGAAAACGAATTATAAACAACGGTTTATTTGTTTCGAATTTCTTTGTGTTCTTGGTCTCTGTGACGTTCGTTCATGCACAGCGGACATATTTCCGTCTGGCATGCCTCGTGTTTACAGTACAATATCATGTCCATCTTGTGCTTCGTGCATTGCTTGTAACCACTTTTTTTGGCTAATCCTGGATCCGCCACTGCCATCTTGAAAAACCGCAATACTGTAATGGTATTCGAATCAATAGTGGATCCGGGATTTTCCAGACGGGGTGGGGGGGACGCCAAAATCCAAGGTGGGGCCGCCAACCATTTGGCCAACTTTTCCCCAAAAAACGCATGAAAATGAAAGAAATTGGGCCCACTGGCGCCCCCTTAGATCCGCTAATGCGAATACGGGATGTGAAAAAGTTAAACAAGTCGCCTGGTCAAACTCACCTTTCTTCACGTGTCTGCTGATAGTGAGATGTGCGAGTGAAATTTTCAGGTGAACAGATTTTTGTTTCTCAGCCACAGTAGCTTCGAAGGTCTTGTAAGCCTTCGGTTCTCTCAGGTTATCAACCATGGCCTTGAGAACATCCCAATTATGTTCTCCGTCCTTAAAGGTATCATTCACTGTCGTCCTGTGCTTCATTTCTCCGAAGAATTGAATGTATTCATCAATAGGCTGAAGCATTGCCTCGAACTGATTCGTGATCTCCTGTCGTTTCTTCTTCAATCTGTCCATCATGCAATCGAACGCGTTCTCCTCCCCTTGCTTCACGGCGAGGATGACGTCACGCTGTGACGTCAGCACCTGTAGGAGTCCATCCAGCAACGTTTGGTTCTGGACGTCACGAGCGTTGGCGACAGAGTGGTCCCTGTGACGTTCGCTCATGCACAGCGGACATATTTCCGTTTCGCATGCCTCATGTTTACAGTACAATATCATGTCCATCTTGTGCTTCGTACATTGCTTGTAACGAACATCGGCATCGTTGTTGGCACTTTTGTCATCACCTGAAGAAATTTTACGTTTGTCATAAGTATCCCGACCATTTCCTCCATTGCTTCCGGTGCCTCCTACTACCGACATCGCGGAAAATTAAAAGGATTTTACGCAGAGCCCTTCATTAAACTGACGGGTCGGCTTTTATGCTGCGATGCAAGGATCGAGTGAATAAAAAGATGGAGTTCTCACATCTAACTGGGCCAACCACTTTTTTTTGGCACAACTGTAATGGTGTGAATGATTGTCATGCAATGCAACGGTCGGCTTTATAAAAAAGATGGTTTATTTGAAATGATCTTTACAATTTTGCACAAAACTTCACAATTTTACATAATAAATCTAATTAAATATTATTTATTCGATAAAAAAATTCCGTTCACATCTCAAAGGAAAATTGGATAGTTCGTGAATTTTTTTACACCTGGACTACTTCCAAAGTGAAACTTTTACGTTTGTCTGTGCAACATTTTGATAAGCAAATTATGGATGCATCGGTGTAAAAAACAGCTCGTGCAGAGACTGGATTTTAAATTGAACAAGAATGCCTTTCAGTCGAAGGCGTACCATCCGCATAACACATAGATCACAAAAACATTTACAAACACACAGGAAATTGCTTTTGTTTCACTTGACCTTAATACTTAGTGAACTTGACCTTGACCTTCAGATGACCTTGACCTTGAAAGTAAGTTTTAGTAAATAAAAGCATTCAGAAGTAGCAGTTAGTTAAAATATGTTAGTCTTTTCACTTGACCTTGACCTTGATACTGAAACTTGACCTAGATATGGTCAAGATGTTTCTGTATACTAAAAATAAAGTTCCTAGCTATAGTGGTTGAAAAGTTATAGCCTGAACAGACAGACAGACACATAGACAGACAGACAGACAGACCAGACTGAAAATATTACCTATCCGCATACGTGGATGATAACAAAGAAAAAGGGAAGTTAAGCCAACATTTGCGAAGCGCATTCAGGGTAAAAGGAAACATTAATGCGGTAAGGCTGTGCAACGAACCGAAAACTTGATTTAGAAGTTGGCTACGTTTCCTCGTACACGTAAACACTAAAATTACAATGACGGAGAACGAGACGGAAACATCCTACATGTAAAATATCATCAAATCGTTATCACATATATCTTTATCATAAGTCTTTCCAATGCTTAATGGAAAATACAGTTAGTTCTGCCAACACAAAAATATCAGGTAGTGATAGTTTCACCAGGTGGCTCGTGCGCCCTGCCCTTGCGCCCTTTTCTTTTTTTTTTTTTTTTTTTTTGCGTGGCGATGCGGTTTTTTTGCAAGGCGATGGCGCGAGGCAACACGCTCTGCCCTCGTGCCCTTTGCATGGTGATGCCGTTTTTTGCGCAGCAATGCTATTTTTTGCATGGTGATGCCGTTTCTTTGCACGGCGATGCTGCAAGGGCAAAAACTAGGTTTTTGTGTCCCTACAATGCTAGGTTACATAATCTTCAAAAAAGTTTGATTACATAATGCTATGTTGAGGTTTCCCCACCACCTCCAAGTAGAATCCTCACCCCATGTACAGTCACTGAGCTGCAAAAGGCCTTCCTAGGTCCCCACCATGGGCCCAAAATTTTGAGGCAAAAGCCATCAATCAACCACTAAGGTGACTCTAACGAGCCACCAATCATTGTAAAATCGGCAATGTAAGTGTATTCTTCTTTCATGAAGAAATCCTCCCCATAAAATGACATAACTGACTTGTTGTTTATGCTTTTTACGACAAGGCATACTTTGAGGCTTATTTTGTAACTAACCGATGTGAAGCAGATTCTTACCGCATTACTAATTTATTTTAATGGATAAAAAGGATTTGTGTCTTCCAAAAAACATCATTTTAATGGAAACTGACGGATTTGTAGAGAAACAAGCTTAGAATACTATTTCTAAGATCCTTTAATTAATCTAAACTAGAAGTTAATACTTGGAAAAGCTAAGCTAATTGAGGCAATAACGCAACCGAAACCAAATGTGGGTAGAGTTCCAAAATTCCAATCCCGGCCGTGTGTGTTCAAAACAATCTAGTTTTTTTCAAAATGGGGAGGTTTTCATCTAATTGGATGAATTAGACGAATTGGACAATGCAGTGGTGCATGAAATAGGTGCTTTTTAAAGTTCCCCACGAGCACAGTTGACTCTGTGGTGTAATGGTTAAAGCAGTTGGAATATAAGCAAAAGATTCTGGACTCGAACCCCACTATTGTATAAATTCTTTTTGTCCAATTCATCTAGGCCAGGTGTTCACTCATCCTTTGGTACCTTCAGCACACTCACTATGCTTTTATTCTCCTGACAATGAACAACCAGGAGAGAACTTGTGTCTTTGTGCCATTTTAAAAAGGTGGGGGTTCCCAAGCCATATTCACCATATTTCACCAGGATTCCCTGATACACCCCGTCTGTGGAGATGATCTGGATGCATTGGTTTGCGGCATCACACACATACAACTTCTGTTTCTCCTGATTAACAGTGATGCTGGTGGGCTTTATGTCTCTTCCCATCCGGGAAGGGGCGCCACTGAACGACCACAGCAAATGGCCAGCTTCATCCCAGGATGAAACCTCCTGAGAACACGCGAAAAAGAACGTCATGCTGAATTTTTCCGTATTCGGATTTCTAATAAAACACATGTCCTTTTTGTCCTTCGGTATCCTGAACAAAAGCTTTTGGGCCTGTGACATTGAATCTATTTCGGCGTACCAGAGATAATTTATGTCAACAGGCGAAGAAGCCCCGCCAAATGCGAATCTGGACTGTGGCTTTGACGTTGGATCATGCTCAATTGTTTCAAGGAACACGTGGTCTGGCGGATCCAGGTAGAGCTTTCCAACTTTACTTCCAAAATCAATGTTCTCACAACACTTGGCCAAATTTGAAATCTCCAGTAATTTCAATCTGCATGTCCTGTAAAAAATGTAATTATTTTTGAATGAAAATGAATAAGAGTTGCAAGAAAAAGGTCGAATCAAACCAACAAGGCAATAATTAATCAAAGCTGAATATGGAAATTTAAAATTGTAATGCAAAATTTGAATATTTCTTTTTAGGCTTTACTTATACTCATCACTTAGAGATATCGTTAGCATTAATGGCGGATGAGCGTCCTAAAATCCAAGGCTGCAGGGATGAAGCAGCGTCTCAGCCTCGACTTGAGTCGACTTGTTGCTACGCGAAAGGAGGTTCACCAACAACGGTTGGAATTTATGGACAAACTGAATCAAAGGAGCAAACAGCTGCTGGAAGAGTTTGATCGGAAAATCAGAGCAATTGAGAGCAACATCGAGACACTCAATGAAATAAGTCAACGCAAAACTGACGACATGGAAAAAAATGACTTTACAAGGAACACCGAGTTCATAGAAACGCTGCGGAAAGAGTCAGAATGTACAGAGAAAATGAGCTACACGTTTTATGATCTGGATGAAAAGACTAGAGAGATGGAGCCACCGGGGGAACTGATAGACGTAAGGAGACCGCAACCTCTAATAGCAGGTATTATCTTCGCACGTACGTTTTTGAAAAACTTTTTCTTCATCAAATTGTGGAAATATTTTCCAGTTGTTTCTCAAATGTTGTTACTTTTTCTGTTGTTTTAAGTTGAAAGCAGTTTGAAACTTGACACATATGCAGCAGGAGTAAACATGCTGTCTAACGGGAGCCTTCTTACCTACGTATTGAATCCCGGCCAAAACGCCTAAGCAGACATCACAAAGAAATGGGTAGGATACCCATCCTTAACGATGTCTGCTAACGCTAACGCCATCGCTTATGCTCAGTGTGAACGTATCCTTACCCGTCTGACACCAGGAGAAACGGATGGTCATTTTTTCTGATCTCTATCGCCCCATTGGTGTCCATTACTTTGCTGTAAATTAGATCTTCGGTGTTCCAGTCATACTGCAAAATTCGTCTTGGTTCGTCAATGCTGACCACTGTGTGACCCCTATGGTGCTCGGCCAAACAGAGGGGACAGATACCTAGTTGACAGGCGGGGTTTTTACAGTAGAGCATCACCTCCATGCCATGCTCGTCGCACTTGTCATAGGGGATCCCACCAGGTGGCACTGCTGTTGTCTTGTTTTCTTTGAGCAGCTTCAGTACATACTTGTTCTGTGGGAAGCTGGTCACCCCACTGGGTGCAGGGTGAGGCTTGCTGTCCTGTGGACATACCAGGGTGTTGTTCTTTATCAACCGATCTGCGCATGCGTGACATATGGTGTGTGTGCATGGCAACAGTCGAGGTAGAGTGTCCCCTGATTCTGAGTAACATTCCAGACACATGGGACAGAATGTTGGGTCAACCACGTCCTCTGACATCCTCTGACTGAAGACCAACTTCTGTGGAAATTGTGAATAAACTTATCAGTTCAAATTCAAACAAGATTTATTGCTGGCTTTGAAATTAATTGGCAGAATTTTAGTTCTAAATTGTGATATTTTGAAATTAAATGCGCATTTTGGATGCAAAAATTAATTCTATCAATCGAGTTTTCCCTAAATTATTCAAAGTTCGCAACATTGCTAGCAAAGGCTTAAGTGGGGAAGAGCATAATAGATTTAACAAAAAAATAAATAAATAAAATTGTCTGCAGTGGGGATAGAACCCAAGACCTCTTGTGATCTATCCTAATGTATTGCTGACTGTGCTAAGTTGAAATTTAGTTATCAGTCTGAATCTTTGACAGCTTTATAAAGTCATGGTCATTGATTCTAGAAATGATTCATGTCCAAAAAGTGAAGTGGTGCAACTCTGATGTTCACAATCCACCTACATATATGACATTAAACAATTGCAACCGAGTTTTCATGATAAGACTATATTTACATTTTAAGCCTGAATTTGCATGAAGAAGTTCAAAATTTTTTAAAAAGTTGCCTCCAGTGGGACTTGAACTCACAGCACTGAGCATCATTGGATCTAAGGTTGAATGTTTATCTGGATAGGCCACAGAGGCCTATGCTACTTGTCAGACCTTTAACTGAAGTTTGTTTCATGCACCATTTCATATTTGAAAAATCATTAAAGCATGTCTGATGTAAATTCTGTCTAAAAATGTGAGATTTGATCTTATTGTGAAAAACTCGAACCAATTTCGAAACGTATTGAAGTCTGTGAGGAGTCTCGCACCTTCGACAAGGGAAACTTTTCAGTTGCAATAACATTTTTGACGACGTAGCAGATCAGAATAGTGTAGCAAAGTTTTTCAAGATAAAAGTGAACTTACGACGGCTGGGCGTAACTGGTTGTTTTCTCCGCAAAGTGCGTATATCTGTGTGGAAAGATAAAGAATATTTGTGCCGCCTGAATGGTAACCAGACCAGAACGACGGTGCAAGGTGTTGCGTGAGATATTTTACAGACGTTTGATTTATTCATGTTATATAAGTAATGTTAAGGTCTGTTCACAACGAGTGATCCCGTTGGTGTGCATCCCATTCTGCACGCAACAGTTCCCGTCAAAAAGATCAAAGATGCCGCGCGTCAACGACACTGTGACGGTGACGATGTTGCTTGGTACGGATGAACCTTCCCCGCAACAGTGGCGGATTTAAAAAGGGATGCCCAAGAGGCTATGAACGTTTGTGAAAAAAGGTATATTTCCAGAAGGAAATAGCATCAACATTTTTCTAGATTTCCGAAGTATCAAATCGAGTGTAACAAAAGGTTAACGTCTTCATCTTCTAAATGCACTTCTTTATCACTGCATGTCCCTTTTGGTGGCTCGTAGAGTCACCTTAGTGGTTACTTTGAGGGACTCGTAACATCCTGGGGGTGGCCCTTAACACCCAAGCCTTTCGAAAGAGGTTTTCCATATCAATTCTTTGGAGCCAATCAGCGAAAGGACGACGTCAAAATCCTTTGATGAACTGAATGTGCAATTAGTCAGGATTGGCGTGATTGGTACATTTTGATGGGCAACGACGAGAGAATTGTACGACAAAACTTGAATCGGGCAGTTTTATGATAAGCAGGCCTAATTTAACCTGCATTCCTTGGTTGGAATTTGTTTACACAGAACGCCTCCATTATCATACAACGTCACGAGACACCACTTGAACTTTGTTCATGACGTCATGTTTACTTTGTTGTCGGCTGTCCCCTTCATCTGATGGAACGTGATTCTCACTGCTCCTGGGTAAAGAATTTCCTCATTCCAAGTAAAACCGAGCAATTCATCAACAACATATTTTGGACAAGAAACATTTATTCTGAAAAATATCAAAATTGCATTAAGAAAAATTTGTTCAAGCGAGTTGTAACTGTAGCTGTAACTTATACATCAACATATTTTACATTATTTATTAGAAATAAATAGTCGAGAGAGTAAACACACGTACGGATCTTTTTTATATTGAAAGTCTTTTCACCCCAAGCTTTAATTTAGCGCGAGGATTGTCATTTAATGTTTATTTTTAGCACACTCAGATTCTTAATGTCGTCCTTTTCTTGTACGGCCAGAAGCGACTCTGTCTGCTTGTACCACCCTATCAGCTCCAATCTCCCTAATCCTGATTCTTAGTACATCATGAGACACCCCTGGTATTGTTTTGTGCGTTTGTTGTCGTGTTATGGAATTTATACCGACTACGTATGAAGTACCAGGGAAAGTAATGTTTTCATTTGTAAATGTGATTCCGTTCACTGGGGATGGGCATGCGCGGTCCCTTATTACCATGCAGCGTCGACTACACATTTTAATGTTGAGAGCCTCACAAGGATCCAACCAGATGTGTAGCCAATAGCTGAAGACGTCAGTCTGAGCCAATCAAGGTCCAAGTACGACTAGTACTTAAGGTAATGCACCACAGTGCAACAGTGTGCTTACTGAGCAGTAATGTGCTTACAGAGCAGTAACATGCTTACCAAGCAGTAATGTGCTTAGCAACATAGTACTTTGTACCTTGTGCTTTAGCAGTACCAGGCTTAGATGCCGATTTGGAAACTAGGCTTAAATGCCGCAAGCAACTAACATAGAAGATTGTACAGAACTGCAATAAACCAGTTAAACTACAAACATCTCTTGCTTGTGAGAAACAG